>CM028134.1:120817500-121020000 GCA_016271365.2 Neoceratodus forsteri
TGATGACGCCATATGGCATCCTAAATTATGTGCTGTATTGCCTGATGATGCCGATTAGCATCTGTGTCTTTCTCTTAGTGCAGCTTGAGCATTTGTTTACATTTGATCAATTGAGTTGTACCAGCCAATAGGGAACATCGTACCCTTACTGATTTTACCCAATATAATATGTGTTCCCATTGGCTATTTTTGAGAAAACACACCTTAATAAATAAATTTACTATTTCTTGCATGTGCTGTAAAAAAATGTTTATTATGCTCATTCTGCCATTAGTTTGTCTTATAACAAATCATCTTTGTTTTAGTGTAACACGTTAAGCTGATTAGATTACACTATAATTAATTTAATAATTTATAGTTTTTGTATTCGAGCAATCCGATTGGCTGTCACCACTTTTGATGTATTTTTTGATGTCTTATGGGGTATTTTTATACAATAACATGTTGTCACTGATATCATGATTGTCATAACTAACAAACTAATGGCAGAATGAGCATAATAAACATTTTTTACAGCACATGCAAGAAATAGCATTCGACACTGTGGACCACGAGCTTCTACTATCATCCTTGCACTCCATTGGCCTAGATCCACCCTCCCTTAAGTGGTTCAGGTGTTATCTTACCAGTAGGTCACAGCAGGTAAAAGCTGAACGTGACCTATCCCCATTAAAACCACTGTTAAGAGGTGTCCCCCAAGGTTCTATCCTGGGTCCTATCCTTTTTGCCATCTTTATAAACAATATTGATTCAACCTTCACCAAATCCTCTGTACACCTTTTTGCTGATGACACTGTTGTGTATGTCAGCAACCCTTCTTCTGCAGCTGCCCGTGAAATCCTACAAACAGAATTCTCCTTGTTACAATATCAACTACTTGAGAAAAAGCTTCTGTTAAATGCAAAGAAAACTAAAGCAATGATGTTCACAAATCAAAGCTCCACCAGCACCTCCTCTTCAATCATTCTCCCCCAGCTATGCACTATACTTGGAGAAAATCTGGAGTATGTAGAAAATTTCAAATATCTAGGTGTGTGGATTGACAGCAAACTCGACTTCACTCATCATTTAGAAGAACTGCTAAAAAAGCTTCGCCAAAGGCTTGGCCTTTTCTATAGATTAAAACCCTTCCTAAACAGAGATTCAAAGATGAGGTTAGTCCAGGCCATTTTTCTCTCAGTTGTTGACTATGTAGACTTCCTTTATAGTCACTGCCCCATCTCCTACCTACACAAGTTGGATACCTTATACCATAGAGATAAGATTCATAACAGATCTACCATCTAATACCCATCATTGCTCTCTTTATGCTGCAGTTGGATGGGTTTCCCTACACCTCAGAAAGAACAGAAATGCAGCTCTATGGAGTTACAGAGCGTTATCAAAAAACACTTCCAAACTATATTCTGGACTGCTTCACCCAGACCATTCCTAGCTCCTATGCCCTAAGAAGCAACAACATCATCCTGTTCAAATTGCCCAAATTCAACACCCGGCTAGGGAGGGCACCAATCAGCTATTCTCTAGCTATAGCATGGAACACCCTACAAAAATCCCTAAAACTGTCCAATATTATACCATTTGCATCCTTTAAACAGCGTTGTACAGTTTTCTTCACAGAGAAATGCAGTTGCTACCGCTAGAGCTAGCTTTGTCATCTCACAATCTCCCTCCCAAAAATTAACCATATATGGCATAATCTTTGTTCTTCAGTTCTCCCCTCCCAGGTAGACACCCCATCTTATGGCACCCAGTAATACCTTTCACCATCCTAGTATTACATTATGCTGTGTGTTTGCCATGGCCCCTCCACTGGGATATGTATATACTGTATATACTGTAAATATTAGCTTTAACTTTCCTATAACCCATTTTATCATGTGAATTTTACTGTACATCACTGTGTTTATAAACTTTTTTTTTTCCCCTGTATGTATAACTGTTTTATATAAGTGTATTGATGTATCTGTTGTGTATCAACTGTTGAACCTTGACCTTATCAGGCCCATCTTGTAAATGAGACTTGCTCAATGATGTTCGCCTGAATAAATAAAGATTTGATGATGATGATGATAACTATTAGTCCATTTATACCACCAAGTGAGCTGAATATTTCTGTATTTAAAAATCGAGCTCTGTGATTGGTTGGATTATCTGACATCATCAATTCTGAATTTAATTGGTATAAAGGGATTGTCTTAGATGCAGGCACCATCCCCCTGACAAAACAGTAATTGTCAAAGCACCTGGGAACCTGCACACAGATCTTTTTGTTGTGCCTTCCACTATTCCATTCAAAGTATGTGCCTGAAACGTTGGAATAAATCCTTATTTAGCATTCAAGCAAGGACTCTGGTATTTTTTTTACAGTCATCACTGGAGGGAAAGTGGCTCTCTGGGCTCTGTAGTGTACAGTGACTTTTTCTTTTATTTTTCAGTTGGGGCTTGCAGCCCTCACCTGCACCTGCCCTAGCTCTGTAGTACATCACCATTTGGTCATATTGATCCTCACTGTTGCCATGCTTCCTCTATGCTTATTGTACACATCACTATTTCTATTAACCAGTCAGAGCACACACTGGTGCAGGAAGAGCATGGTGACTGGAAACTTAGTTTCAAGATGGAGGCACTGCTCTCATCCCAAAATACTCACTTCATTTAATGCCAAAACCTTGATTTGAAATCTGTATTTAGTTTATTTGTTTTTATTTTTATTTATGACAAAAGTATTCATAATCGTCACTTTGTCCATTTTGGGATAATTTCTGGTCATCCTGTGTGATCACATTTTATGGATCTGGCTGACATTCCTGATGGGAGAGAGTTTCTTTTGCATGTACTAGATGAGTTCACATGAATTCAGCACCTTTTGTTACTTTTTAAAGAGTTTATGTTTGGATTATGGCTATGTTAAAATCTATGTGGCATGTTGCTCCCTGTGTTATGGATGATAAGCAGGTTAGGGTCAGTAGCATGTTTGTCTCATGCTCTGCACTTGAGTTTTCTCCCTAATACTCAGTTACTGATTGTTTAAAATGAAAAAAATAATGGTGTTGCCTTCAACTCATCTGGCATCAGTTCAGCCCCAACCTCTGATGCACTGTAAAGGCCAAATCAGTTTTGAATCCCTCCGCAGTCACTGGTGTTGTCCATCAACTCGTATGACATCAGTCCAGACCCAACCTCTGATGCACTGTAAAGTGCTCTTCAGGTTAAAATCCCTCCACAGCCACTGGTAAGATCTAGCTCCTTACCATGCATCAGTCGAGCCCCAAACTGTAGTGAACAGTGAAGTGCATTTCAGGTTCAAATCCCTCCACAGCCAATGGTGTTGTCCATAGACTCATCTGGTGTCAGTCCAGACTCAACCTCTTATTGCACTTTAAAGTGCTTTTCAGGTTAAAATCCCACCAGAGTCACTGATGTAGTCCATCTGTTCATCAGTCTTCAGTCCAGCCTTTATCTCTGACACTCTGTGATGTGCATTACTGGTATGGATCCCTCCTCAGTCACCATGGTGTAGTCCATTGTACACATCAGGATTCATTTCAATACTACCCCCAGATGCACTGTAATGTTCTATTCAAATTCGAGTCACTCCACAACCACTTGTTTAGTCCCTTGTGCTCATAATGCTGCAGACCAGCCCTTACCTCTGATGCACTGTGATGTGACCAGTGCCAATGTATAACTTATGCAGTCCATTCAAATGAAACACAGCACATAGTACATATGTGACCAATGAACATCACTCTATGGTGCAGGCATACCCACACTCCTTCCCACCCACACAGTGTGCCATACTGAATGCTGCAACATATCATATGTGTATGCAGGCAATCCAGCTGACACAGCACATAGTACACAACCTTTACAGGCGTCCATGTCATCACCCTGTATGTAAACCCACAATGTCTCTGCATGGCATTTGAACACCATTATCAGGTGCAGACAGCCCCACCTGTTTCCCCACAATTGAGTATACCCCAAGGACGGATGCCAGTTCACGGCACAGAATTACTGCAATACCTATGAGCATCATTCCTTGGTACAGGCAGGACCACCCCCTTCCCCATGACACAGTATACCCCAAATTACCAGTGCCTTTTCAGCAATTTCATCACCCTATATGTATACCCATAATGTATCTACAGTGTCTGTTAGCACCACTATTAGATGCACACAGACCCTCTCATTTCCCCAGAACATATGAAGTGCATCTGAGCATATATTATGAATGTAGGACCCCCCCCACACCAACACACAGTGATGCATCATACAGTCATTCCCTCACCTTAAACCACCCCATAATACGACCCCAAAAAATATATATGCCAGGAAATTAAATAATGCACACATTTATGAAACATGATGTTTACTGAAAGAATGTGAACCTTTATATGAACAACTTCATGCTTCATTTACAGTATGATAAAGCAAACAGCACAAATAAAATACAGTTTCCTATACTTATTATAGGATTTTATTACAAAAATACAATAAAATAGTTTATTTCAATGAAATTACACATTTTAACTACAACAAATATGCAATTAATCATAGAGAGACCTCCAGCACTAAAACATTTATCTATTTCCTGTGTCAGCTCACTGACCTACACTGGAACTGTTCTTCCTATTTACATCACTTGACTTCACAAAGCACTTCCTTCCTGCATCACTTCCTGATATGTACTTCTAAGGTAATGTGTAAATATGTTCTTACTAAACTAGGGGAAAAAACAAAAAAATAGATAATCAGATTCATAAACTAAAATCAGTGGATAAGAAGAATTAAACACTGCAAAAATTCCAACTAGTGGAGTGGAACAAAAAACTCAAGCTGAAATAACAAGAGACTCAGCACTGATTTCTGACTAAAAAAAATGGTAAAAACCTTGCAAAATTTATATTTCAACAATGACAGATGTTTAGTGTATATTTTTAACAATTTTAACCAACAGTTTTACAGAAATTTAATATTTTTGTTTGACTACGTAAACAGAGCATAGTTATATTTAGATAAAATCATCAGAATTATGAGAATATGAAAAAATAACCTTACACAACACTAAATCCGGTTAAATAGACATTACCAAACCTCACTCAATTTCAAAAACTTTTTGTCCTGAAAACCTTTTCTTTTTACAGTTTTAAAATTGGATGTATGTTTTTTAAGATATGTAGCTTTAAGCATAGTGTGTTTGTATGAATGCTGCAACTCTAGAACCCCTTCAGGAACACAGGTGTTCTATCAGCAGGCAGAGGGTACCTGAACATTCTAAGTAACAATAGGATAGAATAAGTTAAGTGGCAAATGGAATGGACCTAACTGTAATGAGTTTCATTGACTTTGTACTGTGACATTTATTTTTGTTTACCTTGCAGTTTAAGATTTAAACAGTCAGAGGATGTGTGAAGTTACTGTAACTAAAGAGAAGGCTTTCTACTACACATCTGGGGCCTGAGATTCAAAAAATGGGCAAAGCAGAGCACAATGTTTTGGGCTGCACTTGTCCATTGCCAAGGACTCAAGGATGTTATATTTAGTTGGACAGTGCATCTGTGTAATCCAACTGAATATAGGAACAAGTCAGAGCAGCGCTAAGTCCAGTAGCACTGCTCCAACATGGAACCCTGCAGTGCAGGGCATAGGACCCCAGACCTGATTGTGCTGGTAGCTCCAGTGCAATATTCAGGAGTCCCCATGCAAATGAGCCCATTGAAAATGCAAGGGGCTAAGGGTCCATTTGCATGCTCATTATGGGCACATTTGCATGGGAAGCAGCAGCAAGTCTGTGCCCCTGAGACCATCTCATCCCCATTCCGAGAACCTAGCCCCATAAAAAAAAAAAAATACATCAGTGGTGCCTAGTGGTTTCCACCACCCACCAATTGTCATCCCGTGCTGTCAAAAATATTTCCCTGGCATCCAGTGGTCCCTCTTTGGTCCCAATCCTCAGCCCAGAACACAAACAGTTTCTATAGGTCCAATGATCCCTCTCTGTCCCAGTCCCCAGCCCAGTACACAAACAGTTTCCCTCATGTCCAGTGGTCCCTCCCTGGTCCTGATCCCCAGCCCAGTACACATCAATAGTTTCCCTGCTGTCCATCGGTACTGCCCCTGTCACCAATCTCCAGCCATGTGAGCACCTCAAGGAGCTTGTACAATACACAGGCTATACACTCATTGTACAATACAGAGGATACATGTCCTATACAATACACAGGATGTACACTCCCTGATGTTCCATATGGTGGCAGGCTGAGAAGGAGTGAGGAGGGCAGTGCTGTTCACCATATGGGTTCTGCAACTCTGGCACTTCAGGTAATGGTCAGTTTGTTAGGGCCCGTGGTGTGGTGAGGGGGCCACCAAATGCCAGGGATGGGTATGGTGCTATGAGGATGGGGATCAGTGGTTAGGGGTGCAACTAGATGCCAGGGAAAATGGATATTACAACAGGCCTGGGGATTGGAGATATGGGGGAACCACTGGACACCAGGGACTTTAATTTATGGGGACGGGGATCAGGGACTGGATGTGGACCACTGGACACCAGGGAAACTGTTGACGTTTCCTGAGCTAGGGATTGAGACTAGGGAGGAGTCACTGGACCCCCAGAAACATGTTTAATGTGTACCAGGCTGGGGATCAGGACTGGGGAAGTACCACTGGATGCCATGGAAATATTTTCAACTGTACAGGATAGCAATTGGAGATTGGGGGGGGACCACTAGGCACAAGGGACAACTTATGAACTATACCAGGCAGTGAACAGATGGTGGAGGGGACAACTGGACACCAGGGACATCTTGTGAACTTTACTGGCCAGTGACCAGAGGGTGGGGGACCACTGGACACCAGGAACAACTTGTAAATTGTACTATGTGACAATTGAAGAGTAGAGGGGACCACTGAACACCTGAGACGTCTTGTAAACTGTACCAGCCAGCAATCAGAGGGTGGGTGAGAACACTGGACACCAGGGACATCTTGTAAACTATACTGACCAGTGATCGGTGGGTGGGGAGACCTCTTGGCACCAGGGATTTCTCTTGACATACTGGGACCAGCGATCAGAGGGCAGATGGTGCCACTGGTCAGCGATGGCAGGTGTGCTCCCTGAACTGCCAACATGATCCTTGGCTGTATTTGCTCCAATGGCCACTAGGGTTGCACAGAGTAAGTCATGACTCCCCACAAAAAAAAACAAAGCAAGGTATGGAGTAACTGTGCACCACCAAGGAAGAGAGCTGGTCCCTGCACTAGCTTTTGGCACCTTTTCTAAATTCAAATTTATGCTTGCTTTTCTGTCGACCCAACAATGGAGATAGAGAAAACAGCATAGAAAAAAACTGTTTCTTAAGGGATTTTGCTGTTAGACTATACACTTTAAGGAGACGTGGATTTTATCAATTTTTGCCTGTTTAACTGTGTACTTTAACTGTGTCCCTATGTAAACACAGTGCTGCCAGGTCTCAGTGCAAGGTACCTTAATTTACTAAATCCCCCTACCTGTGTTTTAGCCTTTATTTTATATTTAACTGATGCGCTTAGCTGCTCCTCTCAAATAAACCTGGCTGCTTCCTTAGCTTGTTATACTGTATCAAACTGCACCAGCCATTTCCTCTGGTGGATACTTCTCAAATTATCTGTGAATCTCACTCTCTGTGGCTACGCTTAACCTGCACCTCAGTTAGGGAACTACATTAATAAGGACCATAGACTGTATGTCTCCCTCTGTGAGTTAAAGTACTGTATTAAATTAAAAGACATTTAACTTCTCTTTCAACATCTTAGTTTAGGAAGTTTTAGTTCTCTTGTGCCTGTGATTACCCAGGTTCTGGGCACCAGTCTAAATCTAGCTTCTCAGTCAGGATTTGCTGCCTAATAACAAAAGGAAAGAAAATGCTTAACCTATGCTAATTACCCTTGGAACTTGATATACAATTCCTATCTCTGCTTTCTCCACAGTTCTGTGTGTGATCTGCTGAGGGTCCAGGTCGCGAGGGCACCGCTGGAGAAGCCTATCCCCAAAATGAAGCAAGGTACAGAGTAACTGTGCACCACCAAGGAAGAGAGCTGGTCCCTGCACTAGCTAGCCCCACAGTTGCTTTGTGACTGCTCCCACCCTCCCCAATACCCTCCCACCCTTAGCTGGTGTTACTTTTATACAGTACTCCCTTGCGATACTACGTGCATCCTTGTTGTGTGTGTTTTAGTACTCCCTCATGATACTTTGTGCATCCTTGTTGTGTGTGTGTGTGTTTTTTTTTTTAAGTCCCTTGTTTTCCATCTGCAAATTATATTCTCTTGCCACTAGAGGTTGCCTTATTCTTGCTTCTCTTACATTGTTCACGTTTCTGGTTGTTTCTGTCTTTTTGCATTCAACCTAGTGCTCCACTTTTATGCCCTCTCTCCCCCATTTTCTTTTGTCCCCCTGTCACACTCCATTCTCATAATGGCTACCAGGTCAATACTCACCCTGGTCTCTTTTGCACTTATGTCAGGAGACAACCTTAGCTTTTTTTGCAGTAGCCAGCTAGACAAATTGATTAATAATTGCACTAGTCCACAGATGGTTGTACTAGCCCACAATAATAATGGTCAGTTTTGATCAGTTATACAGGAAAAATGCAAGCCAAGAAATACTCTGATTAATACATATTTATCCTGCTCCCACATTGCTTCCCACCCCAGCAAAAAAAGACTGCAATACAATCACATGCAGTGTGTATTCCCACTGTTTTTTTACCATGTGCGCCTTGCTTCCTCTTTCTTCCCCCCCTCCCGCCAGACTAAAGAATACCATAATAGCAAATGTTCAGTCCAGTAGTTCTAGCTCTGCACATAAAATAGCCAACATCATCATACACCTCACCACAGTCCCACCCTGACCTGCAGGGCAATGTACAGAATCAGGCAGAGAAAGGCACTCCCATCCCCCACCCCAACCAGACCTGCACTTCTGGAAGTTTTCTTACACTGTGAAGTGAGCCAGGGGAAGTTTTAGGATTTCTTTTGAGGGAGTTAAACACAGGGAGCTTGGGATGTAAGAAACTTTGACATATCTGTTTATATATACCGGGCACAAACATTGATATAACATGCTCTGCCCAAACAAAAACAGATATTTCATAAGTGTCCTTTCATCAGTCAAAAGGGAGCAGTATACAGGCATGATGCTGTACTACCTCTCTTTCTATATAGGATGATCTATGCATATCAGGAATACCTATTTTAACCTTTCAAATTATATATTTTACTAAGGTTTTGTTTTATACAATACATGCACCAAAGCATTGTTTTTAGGGTGAAATGACATGCTAGGTGGTACTGCATGGATGGCATTGACTGGTGTGATCCATTAAGAGGAGCTGTGAACCCTACACCAGTCAGTAATGGCAGCTATGGGTCTGTGGATGTCCACTTCAGAATCTAGTCTGAATTGGTGTCCAGAGAAAGTATAAAGTGGACAGACCATCTGGCTGGGCAGACCTTGTATACATCATAGCATTCTGCCACTGTTGTGTTGGATGCAGACACTCAAAAGGTTGGGAAATGAGGCACACTAGTCTTAATATTGAGGGGATAAATCAAAGACGAGTTCAGAAAGCTGGAAGTTAGTGAGTTAATCACTCTACCCTTGATCACAGCATGCACACTAGCTGACTGCCCTAACAATTGAGTGATAATGACTCACATTGAGTCTTTTGTTGGATCCCCGTCTTGAACTGCCAGATAACTGCAGCTCTTAATGAGCTGTTTATCACACCCAGGCCACCTGAAACACTGAGGGAGATTAGCATGAGGACTAAAGTCTGCTAAACTAGGGACTTTTTAACTTCATTAACAGCCATGAAAAACCTGCACTAGCCAAGATGGACAAGTAGAGGGTTAGCTGCACTAGTCCTGGCCAATTTACACTAGGTTCAGGGCTAGTAAAACAATGTTAAGGTCGAATCCTGACTTATGTTATAGATACTCTTAGTTCTCTCCGGTCCTGCTAAGATTACTGCTCCCTCCTCTGTATGCTCACTGGATAATTTCCGCTTCTCCAACTTCCTAACGGACCCCATCCCTAATCCTCTTCCACCATCTGGGCTGATTTTCAAACAACTGGGGTTAATTAGATTTATCCAGTTTAGGTTCACCATCCCCACTGGCTGTGCAGCTCAGGCTTACATTATTGCTACACTCTGGATATTTACCCTATCCCTAAATCTTGAGGGGGATGTTGAGACTAATCCATGTCCCGCTCAGGCCACTAGTCCCTCCTAGTCTCACCCTCTGTGCCATCTGCCCCAATCATCTGGTCTCACTTTTGCTCACATTAATACTAGGAGCCTCTTGGCCAATCTTCCTGACCTAGAGGCATGGATCAGAGTGAACAACCCTGGTATCTTAGCCATATCTGAAATGTGGCTTAAGCACTTTGTTACTGATTCCCAGTGCTCCCTTCATGGATTTAAATGCTTAGGGCAGATTGGACTAGTGCTAAAAGAGGCAGATGCCTGTCACTACTACAAATCTCAACTGAACATCACCATAATGCAGGATCCCCCTCTCGCCAACTGTGAGGTTCTCCATTCCCTCCTACTGCTTGGGGGTCTTTAGAAACTCCATACCTTCTGTGTATATATACCTCCCAGAAACTCTAGACTGGGGCTTGGGGAGTTCATGGAATATTTGCTATCTGTGACTGGAAAAAATGACAATCTGTCTCGGGGACTTTAACCTAGATTGGGCCGGACCTAGCTCCTCGCTACTATCCTTCATGATAAGCAAGGCCAATCTTTCTCAGCTTATTCAGGAACCCACTAGGATCTCCCACAGTGGCAGCTGTGCCACTCTGTTAAACTCCTTCCTATTTGTCAGGATCCAGTCTATTACCTTGGCTGGTGTTCTCCCTGATACCATAAGTGATTACTTCCCAGTCTACTGTATTTGGGATGCCTCCTCCTCCCCCTCCTTCCTACCAAAAGTGCTAACTTTCTCCAATCTTTCCAACCTTAATACGGACACTTTCACACATTATCTTGACCTGGTTGACTGGTCTTCCCTCTATCATACTGATGATATAAACATCGCTGCAGGCTATGTCAACTCTGCCCTACTCTCACTGTAAAATAGACACATCCCGGTCACCACAAGGAGGATAAAAGGGAAGGTTACCAAATGGCTCAAGCGTCCCCTGCTCCACCTTCTGAAAGTCAGAGATAAACTGCAGTCTGCGTGGAAGACCTCCCATCTACTTATTGATTTTGAAGCCTTCAGAGCCTTATGGAACACATGCAAAAAGGAGATTTGCCTGGTAAAAAGTTCTTATTACAGGAAACTCCTAATTTCCTCTGCCTCAAACCCTAAACGGTATTGGTCCCAAATCAAGGAAATTCATGGGAACAACAAACCTCTGACACCTACAGATATGTATATAAATGATGCCCACTGTAACCACCCTCTCACCATAGCTAATGCTTTCAACTCCCTCTTTTCCTCGCTACCTACTCCTACCCCCTCCTGGCTCCAAAAAGCCTGGCCTGCAGCTTCCCCCAGAGACCCCACTCACCCTACCCTGGAGCTGGCTCCAGTCACATACCATGAAGTTCTAAATCTACTCAAAAACCATTCCGGCTAGTGGTAGCTCAGGCCCTGATGGTATTCATCCTGGGATTCTTAGACAGTTTTCTGCCTGGCTCACAGCACCCATTACCAGGCTTTTCAGCCTCTCTGTTAGCACTGCCTCTGTCCCCTTTATCTGGAAAATGGCTGGAACTATTCCCATTTTTAGGAAGGGAGATAGTAAACAACTGTCCAACTACCACCCCATCTCACGCCTCCCCACTCTCAGCAAGCTACTGGAGAAACTAGTCCATTGACAGGTCTCTGAGTACCTTCTTAAGTATAATCTTCAATCTCCTAGTCAACATGGCTTTAGGGCTGGGCACAGCACTACCACTGCCCTGACCCAACTTACCAGTGATATCAAAGGTAATATGGACAAGGGCCTACTCACAGAAGCAATGTTCATCTACCTTTCTAAAGCGTTCAGTATGGTCCACCACCTGCTTATGCTGACTAAGCTGCAAGCCCTAGGAACCTCTGTCTCTACCCTATCCTGGTTCGGTAGTTATCTGGATAACCACTCTCAGGCTGTTGCTTTGCATAAGGCTCTCTCCTCCCCCCATTCTTATCACCTGCAGTGTTCCACAAGGTTCCATACTTGGTCCTCTACTCTTTTCCCTATTCCTTAATGATATTCCCAGTTCTTCTCTTCACAGTAGCATTCTCATGTATGCTGATGATCTTGTGCTCTATTATTCATCCAAATCTATTGGAGGCATAAACCACAAACTTTCACATGACTTTCAATACCTTCAATCCTGGCTCTTGGATAGCCACCAAATCCTAAACATAGGTAAAACCCAGGTCTTGCTCTTTGGATCCTCTAAAAAAGTGCCCTCTGAGGCTCCTAAGCTCCTTGTCCACTGTGTTGATGGCATTATGGTCACAAACACCTCTACTTTCAGATACTGTGGGGTTACGCTTGACCCAGCTCTTGATTTTTTGGCACATGTCAATGAGGTTTGTCAAACTGTCAATGCTAAAATAGGTGCTGCTCATTGTGTGCGCCACTCACTCACACCGACAGCCAGGCTATCAGTAGCTATAGAAGTACTACTCCCTCAACTCCTTTATACCCTCCCAGTTCTTTACCCTGCCAATGCCAGTGTGCTCTGCAAGTGTGACACCTCCTACAATAATATCTGTAGGTTCACCTTATAAGCCCCTCGTCTAACTCACCACTGCCTACTCTACTCTGGCCTAAACTGGTTGTCTCCCGAAGACCTCCTGACATATACCCTAGGGTGTCTTGTTGGCTGCCTTACTAGACCACCTCACTGGGTCTCTCTGGCTGCCTTGCTTACACTGGTCTCTTATTCCCACACCCTTAGGTCCTCTTCCATCCCAATGCTCTCAGTATGGCCCTGTGTGACCAAAATGGGAGAACTGGCATTCTCCCATTTTGCTCCTAAGTTCTGGAACTCGCTCCCCCCTCAGGTTAAAAACTCCACCTCCCACCTTTCTTTTAAGCATTCTCTGTTCTATCACCTCTATGCCCTAAGTAACTGTAAAAGCTTGTAACTGGGAGCTTTCACTAAGTCTCATGATTTGTAGCTGTCAATGTATAATCGCTCCTTATTGTATAATATATAAGTGTTTCCGTTTTTCCACTAAGCTTGGCTGAGGACTGACAAGAGCGTGCTCCTCCCCTTGCCAAATACACCTCTTACCTTACACATTATTGTGTGTGTATAATTTGTCTGCATTATCAATCCTTTGATTTATCTCAACCTGTACTATTATGATTTTACCTATGTAATTGTTATGTGAATTTTTGTTCAATTGTTCATATCTGTATTCTTAATTTTGTACTCTCCTGGGTCGTGCCTGAAAATAGGCAGGATTGTTGCCTAGTACACTTACCTGGTTACCAAAAGCTAATAAATTAAAATAAAATAAAATAAATAAATGTTATGTGTTCAGCCTTAGTAGCAGCTTTTCGCAGAGCTGTGTGTCCTATAGCTTAAAGTGTGGCTTTAATTAGTTATATAGCATGCTTTTTAAAAACTGTAAAGGCATAACTCATTGGAGGAAAATCTTCAGAAATGAATTCTATCAAAAAAAACTAAGAATGGACAACCTTGAACATCAACAAATGGGTTGCAAATCTCACCTGTACAGCAAACAGTGGGACTGCCATCCAAACGGCAAAAACAAGAATCACCTCAGAACTTTCTGCCCATCCTCCTGGCTGCTGACAAGTTTATAGGGAAAATGGACTCATTCTTTGCAGAACTGGCCTCAATGAACATAACTCTGACCTGACCACCGACTTTAGGAAACTTCAAACGTGCACTGGAGAGTATCACTAGACGAGTCTCTGACACTGAAACCTGGGTGAGCTCTGTAGAAGACCATCAAGCAGAAGAGACTAAGGAGGTAACGGACATCAAGAAAACACTGGGGAGGCTAGAGGACTGGCTGGAAGATCAAGAAAGTCATCTCCACAGAGACAATCTGGTCAAAGTGGTGATTCCTGAGTTGGTAGAAGGCTCCAACATACTACAGTTTACTCAAAAACTGCTGACAGATCTGACTGGACCCCAAAAAAAATAAACAGGTCTATGCCCTACATTTTGCTCATTGCTCCTACAAGCAGGCACTGAAACAGGGAGATAACCCAAGAGTTATAATTACTCGCTGCACCAGTCTGCAGGATAAGACCTATATCCAAAACCAAGCCCAAATCGAATGAGCCCTGCACTGGAACGGTCTCAGAGTCCACCTCTACAGTGATGAATCGCCAGCAGTCAGAGACAAACAAAAAGAATATCAAGAAATTAAGAAAAACTGCACCAGGCACAGTTCCCATTCAGGATGCTACACCCAGCTAGGTTAATCATCACTACTGCCTCTGGCACTCATGAATTCCCCAGTGCAGAAGCAGCCCAAAAGGACCTGCCAAAAGTGCTCCGCATAGTGTTTCCAATTCATCAAACTGCCCCAGAAAGGCCTGCTGCGAAACATGACTAGGAATGAGGAGGTGAGTGTGCAGGATCACCCAGTGTCCTCAAATTCCCACCTTTTTAAACCTTTTTTCTGCCACCAACTCCTTACTAACTGATGGACTGCTCCATACAAGAGATCTGGTTCCTTTGCTGGGCGGAGATTGCTGTAAATCCCCACCCTATCCCTGATAAACTTTAAATAGCAGATGGTCTAGGGTGCCTACAGGTTGGGACTGTCCTGTATGGTGATAACACAGTGGGTTGACATATATTGCTGTAAAGATATCAGCATTAACACTCGGCTAGGATGTGTTTACTCTTTTCAACAATGATTTTGAGTTACTAAAAATGTCCGCAAGATCTTTATGGCCTTTCTTGTCCTGGGACTCACCCTATCCTCTCCTGCCACACAAGCTAAGCTTTTTGTTCCTGAGGAAGCCATAAACAGAAAATTCTGGACATTCCAGGTACTACCAGGAAGAACCCCTCCCTATCCAGAGAGTGTCTCTGATGCACACAACCTCCATGATCATAGAATCATTCAAAGGGCTCAACCCTCCAACCACCTTCACATCAACCAGTGGGACAGTGATCAATAAACTCAACTGGGTTAAATAAGCCATACATAATCTGACCAACTGAACCAGCCAAGAATGAAACCCACATACTCCCCACAATGACAAAACCCCAGGAATCTTACTCTTTGGGAGGTATCCCAGAATTTCATCCATGATTCAAGGCAATGATGGCAGCCCCTGGATCCATGATAAATATATGATCCTTCCAGAACCATGGCACAAGGAATCACTCCCAGTCTTTTCAGACCTGATCCACACACACAGGATTAACTTTTAGTTCCCTGACAAGACCCCTAGTGTAAGACCTTCGGTCAGTCGGCTGGGTCAGTGCAAGAACATCTCCATAATCATCCAGGGACTGCTGTGCTGCACTGGAGGACCTTGACTCTCACAGATTAACCCACCTGGGGTCCATGAGAAATGGTTTCCGGTTCTCTCTTCTGACTGAACTTTCTGACTTGGGACACTCAGCACTCAGCAAGGTAAATGTGTAAGGAATCTAACGACTAGAGTGTCAATTCAGCATATCTATTTTAAACTTACTAAATGGTGATATCATTGCTCTTGTGCACGTCTTTCTGGGGCCCCACTATGCTCCATTTGCGACCAGCATGGCCCACCTCCCCCAATCATTATCATTCCTATAAACAGACTGATAGAAAGCAGACATACTGGAGAGGAGGTTCAGCATCTCTAGGGCACTTACAGTGGCTCTGGAGATGGATCACACCTCACCGGCCTCTCAAAGGTCTGTGGCACCTATGAACAGCTGGCTCATATGCCCAGAGCAGAGACCCTTGCAGCCCATTTCTTGCCAGTGGTGAGGCTAGCCATTGGGGCCATATAGTCCCACAACCACTGCAATTAGAGGACTCCATCTTGAACCTCAGAATGAGATTATGAGGGAGATCTGATCAGAGAGAGCAAAGGGGCTCTATGAAAGGGCTTAAAGGGCAGAAGCCAAATAATTATGGGATTGTGATCTCCCCTGATGTCCCTGAAAAACACTGATCTGTGTCCTTGAGCGGGCACCCATCCCCTAGCCTTAGGGTCACACTGAATGATTATCAATGGTGGCACATGCCATCAGGGTGTCACAACTGGGACTTCACGCCAGCTTGTACCTCAGATCAACAGTCAGAGATCATGACAGGCTGTTTCCCTAGGCCGAAGTCACCAGATGTCTAGCGCACCAAAAACACCAACAGCCCCTGGCAAAGTGCCCCCCCAATCTCAAGGCCATGGTACAGTAACTTAGCCAACTGACCCAGGCTCAAAAGTCTACCCATCCCCAAGCTGACTGCCTAGCCCAAATGGATTTACCTCCACAAGACGTCAACCCGAAGCAGGAATAGCTCTCACACCCAGCCCATACAACCACGGCAGGGTGAAGCGGATCTCGGAATAATACGACACACCGGGTGGGGGGGTTCAGTTGGTGGTGGGAAGGAAAGAAGAGCCACGCAGAACCACAAAGCTCAGTGGCCCTGAGTGCCATTGAAGACAAAAAAACTCAATGTGTTAAATCTGAGAACCGAGAGGGATAGAACCCAGGCCAGCCAGGGTCTAGTTTGCAAGAGCAGATCACAATATCTACAGTTGTTAGCCACCATACCGAGTAGCATACCGCATAGAATTTTAAAAGAATTGAAGTGTGATGCAGACCACCTAAAGGCTGTAGGTAGATGTATGTTGAGTTACTGAATACAGGAGGGTTTGCCTCCACAATTCCACCATTATATTATCCAAACATCTAGGCTTGCATTCTCCAAATACAGTATTTAAACTTCAGATTATTGTTGTACCCTCTCTAAACTGAATTCTTTTTGTCTCTCACTATTCATCTAAAGTAGGGCACTGGGAAGGGGGGAGGAATTGGGACACATCCTACAAGAGTGAACAGGCAAAGAAACTGGAACATGCCACAATATCTGGGACACCCAGAGTCCTTCCATAGTAATAGCAACACAGCTGATGACGGGACAGCATGGGGACCCCCTGAGCCTAATGGCCCCTCTTGCCTTTCTACGATTTCTCTATCGCCATCCAATCTTCTCCAGCCAAGGAGCAGGGGACTGGCGGCTGCCTGATGGGAGAATTCTAGCCCTTATGCTGTCTGCCCAGGGAGAGGAAGGAATACAGGGATGCTCACTCCTAGCTTCGACCACCCCCTTGGGGTCCCTCACTGATTGGAAAGGCCTAACCAGGTCAGACTCATGGAACAGACAACTGAAGTATAAACCATGCAGGCCAGACTACTTTCCAGAAGGTCACAAGTGGACTGTCAGTGGTCACTTGCCCGTACTAATGGAGGGCACCCCTGTGGCTCCACCAGCCCCCAACACCCAAGCCCCCTTTCCCAACCACTCCGGAACTGACTTAAGGTGCTGCAGAAGGCAAAGCAACAGTCAAAGGGCCAAACAAGGCCTATTCAGAGATAGTCCCAGAACCACACACTCTAGAAATGGGGTCAGTAATGGACAGTGGAGAGTCAGATGTCTGACCCACTACACCAACACCCCCCCCTCCCCATATATGTAACAAGATAGGAGACAGAACATCCAATTCTTGGGTCTTTCTTGAACAATAGAGCACTGGCACACACTTACCCCATAAGGGGTAAGCTCAACACCATAAACCATGGACAGAGAGGATTTGCATCCATGGGAACCCATTGTAGACCTAGCATTAAGGAGATTCACCTTGACCTACCCCTCCGGCCTGCCGGCAGGAGGGCGGAGGTGAGTAAGACCCACCACAGGTCACAACTGACTACAACCACAGTGTTATTGACCCTTTTTTTTTTTTTTTTAACTTTTATAATAGATTTTCCTATTAGCTATGTGTTTTGTATGATAGATGTTTTATCATAGAATCATAGAACATGACAACAGAAAAGGACCCCATGGTCCATCCAGTCTGCCCCTTTCCCCTTGCTAAACTCTTCGCCTCCCTCCTTGTTGACAATGCTCACCAGGGCTCAGATATCGCAAGTGAGCTCGCATACCCAGATCACCCTCGCTGCAAAGCAACACTAGGTGAAGAGTGCGATCAAGGGAGGATCCCCCCGACCCTGATACAGAGGACAATCTAGACTGGATTGGTGGGGAAAGAGATCGGCTCCCTGCCACCCACACCCCCATGCAAACACACAGCAAATACTTTAATGGCTCGTACACTTCACTGTGCTTCATGAAACATAAAGGGTGCACAAAAAAGAAGACAAATTATTTCAAGGTATTAAACACCTGAGAATCCTGAGAACCAAAATTGCCCTCCTACAGGAAACACACACTACATCATAACAAGTCCATTTATGGAGAAGAGACTGGCTGGGACAAGCATTCACAGTGGGTGAAAACAGGAAGGTGGGGGTTGCAATCCTGATACACAGATCGATTCCATGTCAAACCATTAGACAGCACGCAGATCCCAAAGGGAGGTTTTTGATCCTGAGGGGCAAGATAGGGTAAGCGTAAAAAATCCTAGCTTCTATATACGGTCCGAACATGGATGACCCATAGTCCTTTACTGCCATATTAGCTAGGCTATCAATCTTACCCACCCTACTCTCCGTCTTAGCTGGAGATTGGAATCTGGTACCAGACAACGTGGTGGATAAATCCCAGCTGAAATGCCTGGGCCCATCACCTGCACTGAAATATGTCAAGGAATTACAGGACTCCTTTGTTGTAGTTGACATCTGGAGGGCTTAACACCCATCAGACTGCGGATACTCCTTCTACCCTGCTGCCCATAAATCCTTCTCCAAAATAGATTTCTTCTTAGTATCCCAGATGATACTGTGCACCACTCAGATGTTCAAAATCACCCCAAGAGTGATCTCAGATCACGTGCCGGTGACCCTCTCCCTACTCCCACCAGAACAAACAGACTGTGACTTACTATGGAGAATAAACAATAGTCTGCTCAGGGATCCAAAGTATCCTAGACAGAATAAAGAAAAATACCAAACTGTTGTTTGAGAACAACAATAACTGTACCAGACCAAAAAACATATGGGGAGCGTTCAGATACACACCAAGGGGTGAACTGATATGCCTAGCCTCAACACGAAAGAGAAAGAAGGAAGAGGACAGTAAGGCAGTCCTACAAAAGATCAGGGAACTGCAGAAAAATATCTCCGGAGATACGCCCCCTAATATCCTCACCCAACTTAAAGTGCGGGCTCAGTACGGTGAGTTCCTCAGAGAACAAGCAGAGTTCGCCATTTTTAGAGGCAAGACAAAATATGTGGACCAGGCAAAAAAGCAGGGAAATTACTGGCCCTCCGCATCAGACAACAAGAAATGCACAAAGCAATCACAAACATCCAAACTAAGTCAGGTCAGACACTTTCCAGTCCAAGGGAAATTGCCAAGGCATTCAGGGACTTTTTCATGGAACTTCACTACCATGAGCTCCCCCCCACCTCTAGAGGAATACCAGGAGTTCCTCACTCAGGTCCAACTCCCCAAACTAGATCCAGAGTACTGTGACAATCTGGGAGCCCCATCACTGAAAAGGAGATAAAACAAGCTATAGAGTCCCTCTCTATGGGTAAAACACCTGGCCCAGATGGGTTTTCCCCAAACTTTTTCAAATCGCTTGCCACCAACCTCATAGACTGCCTAAAAAAACTATACAATGAAGCCAAAACTAAATCAGATTTTGACCCACTTCTCCAAGAAGATCTCATCACACTAATCCCTAAATCACACAACGACCCATCTCACATAGGGAACTAGAGGACAATATCTCCTAATGGGAAACGTCTATGTCCCATCAGGCCCCACCTCCATATGAAGTGGAGCCCGATTAGCAGTCTCATAAATGCACATATTTTTAGTACTTACTGCTCATGATTTAATTTAAAATTCTATCTGGTTGATCCTGCGCCCTCCCCGCTGGAATTTTAAGTTTGCAAATCCCTCCTAGCGTGCCCACAAGCACCAGTGACTGTCCTCAGTATGACGTGTCTTGCCTAGATCGGCTAGGGTGCTTCCATAGTATTATTGTACTGGCATTACTTTCAGACAGCTCTGGTTTGGAACCGACATGTCTCTGTAATAAACAGAGACCAGGTGCAGACTGAGAGGCACCCTAGCAGTCTGTACCTGGTCTCGGTATAACACAGACACATGAAGGATCCAAACTGGAGCTATTTGAAGCTATGGCAATGCAAATTGGGATCCCTCAAACACATTTTATGGGACTGCGCCAAAGCAAACCCCTTTGGGTAGTGGTGAAATCAGGCCTGTATCCCATACTGGGGTTGACGGAAGCTTTCATCTCCCAAATCTACCTCTTGGGCCTCAGCCTAGACAGACTTATGGGGAACAGGAAATTCCATATTTCGTTCATCTCAGCAATGGTAAAAGAACGAATACTTAAACACTGGTTAGATGAGAGAGTACTATCCTATGACAAATGGCACAACACCATTCAGGAGGCTTTAAGAATGGAAAAAAATGATCTGTTATATGTTTATACAGCAAGGCGGCATCAAAACATGGGGTATCTTGGACACACCCCTACTACAGCCGAGGGATGGTTTTGCCTCAGTGCGAGGTACTGATCTGCATATAGTGCTGACAGTCCCCTGAGAGGTCCCACAAGGTTAGTTTGTTTTCTATTTCTGTCTCTCACATGGCCATATTCTGACCATTGTTGACAATTATCAAAACAAACATGTCCCCAAATGGCTGACCCGGTGGAGGGTTGAGGCGCTGGATGCCACACCTCATGCCACACTGGCAACCCAGGTTCGGGAGCAGACTCAGGCCATCAGGGGTCAGTGGGGGGGGTGTGGAACTGGATTGAGCTCCCAACTGGGAGCTCTCCTTTCCTAGAGAAGGTAGGTCTGCACTGTGCAGCTTTGTCAGCCCCAAGTGGAAATTTGGGGCTCGGCTGCATAGTGCATTTCTGAGGGGTATGGTGGTGCAGAAGACATCCAGCAGGCAGATGCGGGAGCATGCCCATGCTGCATAGGGCATCACTACATGTCTGTACTGCTGGGAACAAAAAAACACAAGGAAATACCCCCTACCAGTGGTAGTCAAAGGTGGGTCCAGTGGGTGCAGCCCCATGTCCAACGCTGGGCCCCTGGACATTCACTCTGGTCCCTCCTAACATGTGGCACCCTTCCAGCACTATAGACAGAGTTCCAGAATAGGAGAGTGGTGGTCCTTCCTCAGGGAACTTAGATCCAGTGGGGTTAAAGGGCTGGCTGCACATGAAGGGAGGTGTTCCTCACCAGAGTTGGATGTCAGAACTTCAGGCCAGATGGGCAGAGCTGACACACCGAGAGACCATGTCAGAGGCCACTGGTAAGGGAGAATAAATCGAACTGAAAAAAAAAAAACATGTCCCCAAATGTTGACAGGACGGAAAGCATTGCTCCTGACACATTTATTAGGATATCTTGCTTGTTTTGTAAATAATTTCTGTCATGTTATGTAGTGTGCTTTTTAAATATTCAATAAAGTTTACTAATCTCAAAAAAAGAATGGGAGGATTATCTACAGAAAAATAGGGAGGCAAAGAGGACCATTAGGGAGGCCAAAGCAGACACAAAGCTGCATATCGCGTGACGGGTCAGGAACAGAGAAAAACAGTTTTTCAGATATATTAGAGAAAAAAGGAAAAGGGGTGAGGGAATCATAAGGCTAGTTGAGGGGGGTAGGGTGATAGAGGAGGGTGGGCAAAAGGCCACCATCCTAAATGATTACTTTTGCTCAGTTTTCACTAAGGAGGGCAGCAGGTCCATACCAGACAGTGGCATCAAAGCGGCCAGTAAGGGAATCCCGGAAATGAGACGGCCATTGTTTACTAGTGAAAGAGTTCTGAAAGGGCTGGATGCCCTTAAAATAGATCAGGCTGCAGGACCAGATGGGTTGCATCTGAGGATAATCAGGAAATTAGTAACAGAACTGGGTGAACTACTGTTCAACAGCTCATTTAGGTCTGGGGAAGTTCCAAGAGATTGGAAGGTGGAAGACATTGTATCACTTCATAAAGGGGGGGATAAGGAGCAACCAGGGAACTACAGGCCTGTCAGTCTAACATCTACAGAAGGGAAGCTGATGGAGTCGCTGATCAAAGAGGACTTCATAGACTACCTGGAGAGCAGGTTACAGAATAGTAAACAGCTCAGTATTGTGGGAGGAAGATATTTTTTTGACTAACCTGATAGTTTTCTTTGACTGGGTGACAAAAGAATTAGACAAGGGCCATGCTTTGGATCTGATCTACTTTGACTTCAGCAAGGCTTTTGACTCAGTACCTTACAAACGATTGCTCAAGAAGATGGAAGATCTGGGTGCAGCTAAATCCGTAGTGAAATGGGTGGGTAACTGGGTAGAGGGGAGACAGCAGAGGGTAGTGGACAGTGGGGATAAATCGGAGGAGAGGGAGATGATGAGAAGTGTTCCACAGGGATCAGTCCTGGGTCCGGTCTTCTTCAACATGTTCATTAGTGACATTGGAGAAGGAATCCACGGCAGGTTGTGTCTCTTCGCAGATGACACAAAACTATGTGGGAGGGTGGATAGTGATGAGGGAATAAGGGAAATGCAGAGAGACCTACAAAAGCTAGAGGGGTGGTCAAAGGTCTGGCAATTAAAATTCAATGTTTGAAAGTGCAAGGTAATGCACCTAGGGAAAAAGAACCCCCAAGATAGAGTACTGGATGGGAGGAGAGAGACTTAGCACTACAGAAGATTAAGGGGATCCGAGAGTTATCATTAGCAACTCACTTAAGCAATTGAGTCAGTGTAACAAGGCCTATAGCAAGGCTAACAGGATGCTGGGATGTATCAGGATGGGTACTGATAGCAGAAGAAAGGAGGTAATACTTCCCCTCTACAGATCCCTTGTGAAGCCTCACCCAGAATACTGCACCCAGTTAATGTAAACAAAAGACGCAGAATGCCGTCTCGTTTGTTCACATCCTTGTTCATGCAACCAGCATTTTCTCAAAGGAACTTTTGAGAAAATTCTGGTCACGTGAAATGCGTCAGGGAACGTGGACCACCTGACTATGAGGGAGGGGACCAAGGATGTGAACAAACAAGCATTTTAAAAAGGTGTTGAGAAATAGTCTGTCTTGCAAGTGCACTTTAAAATAAAATCAAGCACTTTATGGAATCAGGTATGCTCTCCGTGGTTTATTGACATGTGCTGCAGATGAAGTTATTGAATATGAGGTGAGGCGAGTGCTGGCACTCTGAGTCTTTTTTTTTTTTCACATTTACTGTTTTCGGCCAGGCACTGCCGTTTCCCAGCTGCAGTCTAACTTCTTTGATACTGCACCCATTTCTGGCATCCTCGCCTCAGGCAGGATAAGGATAGGTTGGAGACAGTGCAATGCAGAGTAACAAAAATGATTCGGGACCAACAGGGCAGATCCTATGAGGAGCACCTCAAGGCATTAAATATGCATTCATTGGGAGACCAGAAGGGAAAGGGGAGATATGATAAAGACCTTCAAGTTCCTTAAAGGAATTAAAGTGAACTGTGGGGAACTATTTAGCCTGAATACCAATTTGCAGTCATCTGGACACGAAAGGAAATTAACAGGAGGTAGGTTCAGGAGAGATGTGAGGAAGCACTACTTTACGGAAAGGGTGGTGAAACCTTGGAAGAGACTGTCAGCTGAAATGGTGGGTACAAAAACAGTAAGGGGATTCAAGCAGGGCTGGGGCATAATGAAGAGAATAGTGTTTACTGAGGGTGATAGGACTAAGGAGAATAGAGAGCACAGGGAGGGTTTGTATCCTGGAGGAACAGTAGGTTCCAGGGATTATAGGGAACTTGGGCAGACTGGATGGGCCTCTGGTCTTTTTCTGCCATCGTCTATGTTTATATATTTCTATGGCCACGATCATCCCGATTCATACATTTTCTATGTTTTTGGTAAAAAAAAAAAAAGAATTTGATGTGACCCAACCTGATAGATTTAGAAGCTCTGTCACTTTTATTAACATACAAGATTTTATTGATTTTTCCTTATTCACAAACAGCATGTCACTTGCCTTCTATCGCATTCAGCTATTACACTTAACAGATGAACAAAACATTGCAGATTTATCATAGTGTTTCTGGTCAGCTTATTGTATCACACTAAAGTTCTATGCAATAGCCTGTCCTGTAGGTGTATCACTAACTACCTAGGTAAAACATTTATACATTTAAAAATTATTATAATGTTTAACCAATGCATCTTGCTTCCCGCCAGCAGCTAGTCCTGAAAAAAGTATAAGGAAAACACATAGTGGGGTAACAAAGGTGTCAGTTGATTAAAAGGAAAGGTATGAAATCCAGTGCGTCATGCATTGGTTTGGGTGGTGCAAAACTGGGAAACAGGAGAATGGAAAGATAAGTAATTGCCCGGGGGTGAATTAGCAGGGGGAGTAGGCGGAACCATACATAAATGGGAGTGCAAATATGCATCCCATCTTCTAACATATTTGGGAAGACAGCCCTTATCCACTGCAGTACGCTTCTCAAAGATTGCTAGTCTAGACACAGCTGCCCTCCACATAGAAGCTATGGAAGCGTTAGGTTGTTTCCAGTTCATCAGTACGGCTCTCTGCTTCCATGATTGCAGACATTGCCCAAGCTTGAGCAGTCCTTGCAGAGGTTGTAGGGGGGACACATCTATTACCATGAATTGTTGGGACAAGAGTATAGGCTTGCCTACAATCCTTGTGCAGTACTGTAATACAGAGGACCAAAAGTCTTGAAGTATAGGGCATGTCCATAGACTGTGCAGCAAATTCACCGGTGATGATTTACACCTCCAGCACTCAGCATGTTTCAGTACTTTGATCTTGGCCAGGAGGCAGGGGTTCTATACCACCTAAGGAGGATTTTCAATTGAATGAGTTGGCTCCTAGCATTCTCATACATAGTATGTGCAGCTTTCAGGCAGTCATCCCATTTCTGCTGGGTGATTGGACTATGCCTGTCTGCAGGCAGAGGTGGTATCAGGCTGCATATCTCTCAAGACCCTGTAAAAGGTACCGGCCAGGCCGGGGCCTTGCCTTGGTTTGTGGAGAGAGCTTAGCCAGCCACAGGTTGGCTCTCCTGTAGGTTGTGGCAGCTGAGCCTGGAGCACACTCCTCATCTGTAGATAGTGCCAGAAATCCTTTTTGGGCAAGTCATATCTTTTTTTGTAGCTGCTCAAATGACATTAGTGTATTACTATTTGGACGAAGAGGTTGGCAACTATGCAGATTCCTTTCCTGTCCTAGTTTGGCCAGTGTATGGCTCCTGTTCCATTGTAATGCTCCTATTATGCCAAAGAAGGGCGTAGGAGATGGTTGGGGGGACCTAGCAACTCCTGACATACCAGTTATGCTCATCACCTGGTACCAGACCTTGCAGGTTTCTGTCATAAGAGGGGTCATAGGATACCCTAATCCCTTTTTAGTTCCAAGGAGAGTGAACAGAGAATATTCTGCTGCCAGTGTGGATTCAAGACTAACCCATTGTGGAGGGTGGGGAGTTGGAGAAACAAACCATGCAGTAGCTTGATCCACACGAAAGGCTAGATAGTACCCTGAAACCAGGGTAGACCCAACCCTCCTTTAGTCCAATGGACCCTCAATTTGGCCCACCCCCAGTGTGCCACTTTCCCTTCCCAGAGGAAGGAGGTGAGTAGTTTATCCAGTGAACAGAATAATTTGTTGGGGAGAGCAATTGGGAGGTTATTTAGCAGATACGAGACCCGTGGTAAGATGAACATACAGTCAGCCTCAATGTTGCCCTTCGGGGAAAGTCGAAGCATTCACCAACATTGCATCTCTGCCATCAAGGTGGTTATGAGGGGAGAGAAGTTTGTTTTTTCCAGGTTATTCCATGCTGCAGATATGTATATCCCCAGGTATACAAAACCCTGGGGGGGGTCCCATGTTATATCCGTACCCTTTAGGCATCCACTGCCGCAATTGGAGTTCAATGGGGAGAAAAGCATTTTTTTCTGGTTTGTTACTAAACCAGAGATATGTACAAATTGCCACAGCACCTGCAGTATCAAGGGGAGGGATGTATCAGGGCTTGTCATAGTGAGTAACATATCATCCCCTTAGGCATTAACCAGAAGTGACTTTTGTTTAACCGGAATACCTGAGATGCCAGGCGTATCAAGAAACTTGCGAATGAGTGGGTCAAGGGCAATGATGAATAGCAGGGGAGAGAGGGGGCAGCCCTGCCTGGTCCCCCACTGAAGATGAAATGGGGAGGAGGTGTCTCAGTGACAATCCTGGCCGTAGGGAGATGGTATAGAGTAGAAACCCATGTGCAGAAGTGGCTACTAAATCCATAGAAAGTAAGTACCTCATGTAGATAGTTCCACTCCAAGGAGTCGAAAGCATTCAAAAAGTCAATAGCCAAAGCAGCCATTGACGTCTTAGAGTGGAGCGTTATCCACTTCAAGTTAAGGACCAGGCGAAGGTTGTCTGCCCCCAACTTACCTTTGGAAAAACCGGACTGTGCAGGGTGTATTAGGCTACACAGTATTTGCTTCAATCGGTCAGCAAGCACTTTGGCCAATATTTTAGTGTCTACTGACAATAGAGATATGGGCCGGAAGCTCGCACAGTCCAGTACATCCAATGATATTTTGGGGATCAGAGTCACCACTGCTTCCCTCATTGTTGGAGGGAGTAGCGTCACTGCCTGAGCCTCTGTGAGGGCTTGCAAGAGTGGGGTGGTAATCTCCTGCTCCAGGAATTGGTAAAGTTCCACCGTCATCCCGTCCGGCCCCAGAGATTTTCCCTTTGCCATTTGAGAGAGGGCTGCACGCAGCTCTGCTGGCGATATGGGAACATCTAGGGAGCTGCTCTCCGCTTGAGTCAATTTAGGAAGGGAGATCCCTTTGCAGAAGTGTCTGCTAATGTTGCTGGTAGTAAAAAGTGAGGGGGAATACACATCGTTAGTGTTTTCATTTGGAGAGGTGGAAGAAGCTATTGTGAATTTATCAAATAATAAAGCATCTGGACCCAATTTGATACCGGGAGAAATTTACATGGGGCATTTGAATTATTGGGTAGTTTTTTTTACTAATTTTTTCAATATCTGTTTAAAAGAGATTTATTCCATTATCTTGGACAAGAAATATTATAGTTCCAATTCATAAAAACGGCCAGCTTCATTTGCCATCTAATTATCATCCAATCAGTCTTACTGACATTAGTGGAAAAATCTTTGCTAAAATAATATTACATAAATTACAAGATTGGATAACTGCAAACTCCCCTTTATTGATGTTTCAAGCAGGTTTTCATAAGGATTTTTCTACGACAGATAATATTTACATCCTAGCCCATCTGATAGAAAAATATAGATAATTTCGTAAAATGAAGCTGTATGCTGTGTTTGTAGACTTTTCTGCAGCATTTGACTCGGTTAATAGAGTCAAGTTATGGGAGATATTATTAAATAGACGTGTACCATTAAATTTATTAGCCCCCATTAGGTTATATTCTCACACAACATCGGCTATTAGATATGATAATAAGGGCAACATTTCTGACTATTTCAGTACAACTTCGGGAGTTAAACAGGGATGTCCTCTGGCCCCCCTTTTTAATTTGTATATTGATGCCCTTCTGACTTATAAAGATATAGATATTCTTGATTCCCCAAAAATTAAGAATATCCCAGTACATTGTCTGGCCTATACAGACGATTTGATTATTTTTGCTTTATCTGCTCAAGGTTTAAAAAATAAAATAAATCAATTTTGCTCTAAATGTAAACATTTGGACTTATTAATAAATATGAAAAAAACTAAGTTGCTGATTTTTGCACCCTTACAGGGACATCAAATTAAACCAAGGATTTATTTAAATAAACTTATTGAAGTGGTATCCTCCTATATATATTTGGGGGTGAAGTTTGCTTCGAATGGAAATTGGATAGAGCATTGGAGAGGACAAGTGATAATTGCAAAACTGTTTGTTAGGGCTCTCTTACGTTTTGCTAGGAAATATGCAGGATATTTGGTCTCGCCGGCATTGATAGCTGGCGAGGCCAAAATTAATCTTATTCTTTTGTATGGCGCAGAGGTCTGGAACAACAATGTTCCTTCATGGTTGGAGATCCCACTTTCTCTCTATTATAAATCTTTATTGCAGGTTCCACTTGCCACTTCTAATGTTATAGTTAGGGCTGAATTGGGTAGAGTACTTATTGTTACAATAATTGATATACGTCTCATGAGTTACTGGGTCAAAATTATTAATCAACAGACTAATATTATGCCTCTACTATGCCTTAGAGAAAAATTATCTTGGCATAAACAGAATTTTAGGTCTCCTTGGGTTAAAAATATTCAACGTATTTTGGGCAGTGTTAATATGCTTCATCTCTGGACAGATTGGGAGAAATCAATATCTTGTGTGTTTAAGGAGTATGTTAAAAAGAAAATACTTAGGCTTGCCTATGATAAGCAAATGGAGCTCCTCAGAGTTCAACGTCAGGCCAGGTGGTTAGCTCAAAATAAAATTGATGTATTTAGAGAGAAATATCTTACTCTTGGGCTGTCCCTGTTAGAAAGAAAAATGATTACTTGGGCAAGACTGGGAATCATCTGTTCTAAATATGCTTTTTTTAATAAGATGACTCCACCCAATTTAGGTTTGGAGTTTTGCAGATGTAACAAGGGTTTTCAAGAAGATCTTTATCATATTACGGTACAGTGCCCTTTATATAAAACCCCGCAGTTTAATCTGTTAAATGATTTCCTTATTGAATATGTGAATGCAAAATATGATATTTTATTCATACTTCTTCACCCTCAGACATTGGAGGAGGCTAAGATGGTTTCAAGTTTTTTTTATCAAGTGTTGAAACACAAAGAAAAACGTCTCTCTGCCTATGACAATTTGTTCATGAATTTTTATGTGTCAAAATTTTAAATGTAATATTAGATTTAATATTTTTTTTCTTTTTTGTACATAATTTTATGCTTTTAGTATGTTGTAAAGGCTTGATTGCTGAACAATAAAACACTGAACCTTGAACCTGGTAGTAAGCTCGCATTGTATCATTAATATCCTGGGGTGTGGAGACAACTTTGCCCTCTTTATTCCTAAGTGCTAGGATTCTGGATGCAGCTTGCTGCTTGCGCAGCTGAAAAGCAAGTAATTTTCCCCCTTTGTCCCCCCCGCCCATGACTTATGCTTCGGCCGTAGCAGCTGCCATTCTGCCTTCTTGTGTAGTAATGAATTCATCTGATATTTCAAGTCTGTAATCCGAGATAGTAGTGGAGACTTAAGTGGGCAATGAGCAGCCACCTTAAACTGCTTTTCTAGGTTCGTAAGCTCCTCCTGCAGCCGGCGTACCATTGCAGCCTGAATTTTATTTCTAGCCGCAGTGAATGATATGATTCTCCCCCGTATAACTGCCTTAAAGGCTTCCCATATTGTGGAAGCTGAGACATCATCCATTATGTTGTGTGTGAAGTACACATGAGTCTCTTCCCTTATAAAGGACCGGAAAACATTGTCCTGTATAAGTAGTGGGTTGCATCTCCATCTGGTAGCTTGCGCACCCTGGCCAGGTGGGAGAAAAGTAATGGACGTGATCTGATATTTTTATTCTGTCAATCAAGTTGTCCAAGATGCCTGGCATTGCCACCTGATTGACGAGCCAGTAGTCTATTCTACTATGCATGCGATGGACTGGGGAGTAAAAAGAATAGTCTCTCCCCTGGGGATTGTGCATACTCCATGTGTCCGACATTCCCCACTCTTCCATCATCGCCGTCATGCCCACCAGGGTCTTGAGGTGTGTTTGTGGAGTTGGAAGGGATTTATCCAAAAAAATATCCTGGACCAGATTGTGGTCCCCCCTAGCAGGATTGGTATGTCCGAGAAGTCAGCCATGAGCTCTGTAAGGGCATGGCTGACTGCTGGTTAAATGTTTCCTGAGTCATTGTTGTGCCCATACACCTTCACTATCAGGACCCTTCCCCCAGGTACGAAAGTCTGGCCACCACCCAGTGACCTTGTAGGTCAGTACGTTTGTCCTCAATAATCCAAGGTGATGTCTTACGCAACAGGATGACTACCCCTCTCGAATTGGAGGTTGCACAGCTGTCAACTATTGATCCTGCCCAGAGCTTTTGCAACCAGTGAATCATTTTGTTTAAATGGGTCTCCTGTAAAAGTGCTATGTCCACCCCCCCATAGATTTTAAGAACTGAAGCACTTTTGTGCATTTGGCTGGATGATTGAGCCCCTTTTCATTCCAGGAGACGCATTTCCATCCCTGGGTAGGAGATGAGTCGCCTGCCATGTTCTCTATTGTCATCCTAACTGTGTACTAGAAAGATATGTCCCAGAAGGGTACTCATCCACCAGCCGTGCCGGGAGTAGGAAGCAAGAGAGAAGGCACCTAGTTGAGGGTCAGACCTGGGAGGTCATTAGTCAGTTAGGAACTTTTGATGGACAGAAATGTAGAGATGTAAAAAAGTTTTGGACTGCCGCTGCATTGCCAAAATAGCCAGCTTAAACTTTATATGGATAAAACACACAGATGACACTCAATAGCCTGAAATGACTTAACCACTCTAGGAACAAAAAATCACTTATAAGTATTTAAGAAATAACAACTTCACAATCTAACTAACGATGCTGAAGTAATTGTGTGAGACAGCTAACTAGGCTCTGTGGCACACTATTTCTAGCACCAAGTACTGGGGGATGTGTCGCCATCGCAGTGGGTATGCCATCCCCATCTGGCCTTAGAACCTCAGTGTAGCCAGATTCAGGGGCCCATAGCCTCAAATAAAACAGGTATTCAGCAACTGGAAGGATAGGGTGAAGGTAAGGGGAAGGGGAAGAGGACCTCTAACACCACATTACAAGTGGAAGAGTTCTGTGTCAGGGCTTATTAGGGACATATAGAAGGCCTCAGTATCTGTACACAGATAGCCCCTGCTCACTACTCGGGACCAGCGGCTGGATGAGATGGATACTTTATCATTTGGGGAAATTAACATCTGCATTGAATGTCCCGCTAAACTATCATACAATTCATAGGGCTTGGTGGGCAATTCTGAGACATTGGAGTTCCGGGGTACCTCAGCCACTGGGGGGGGGCCATACAAAGCCCCTAATTCAGGTATAATGGCCCTGTAATAAAAAGGGATTTAAATGAGACATGAGTCCTGATTATCAGCCATCAGTTCCAGATGCCACATGCGTTTCTGTGGGGACTATTTCAGTTCTGTCAGATCTGGGGAGAGAGCCCAGAACTTCTGCGAAGGTTTTGATTCCAGGTCGGAGGGCCCCAGATTCCACTGCTTTCCTGGCATCCTCCTCCTCCTCCATCTTTGTGGCCCAGTCCGTCGAAGCAGCAACCTCCATAGACTCTCCAGGTTCTGAGTCCGAGCTGTGCAGTCCCTCCATCCGTGTTGCGGCAGCCCAGGGAAGTTTGGCAGGGGGAGAGGAGGAGTAATTGTTAGTCTTCTTGAGCTGCGTGGGACTCCTTGATCTTTGATGGCTTCGAGTAGTACAGGACCAAGCATAGACACCAGCCTTATCTACCGGGCTTGATTCAGGAGAAGGCAGCCTGTCCATGTTGTTCTGGCTGGACATTACTGGATGCCCATGTCCACTCCCTAGAGCTTGTTGCGATGCTTGCCATGCATGAGTGGGGTACCATGTTCTTGCGGCACCTGTCTAGCTATGAAATTCTTCTCTTGGTCAGTGCTTCCTTGTGCCTGTTGTTCTCTTGAACGTTTGATCCCCTGGGGCCCAAAGGCATCTGGGAGAGGTAGTTCGAGGGATCAGATTAGGCCACTGCTGCTTGAACCAAATTTTGGCCTCCTTCGGGGATTCCACCAGAAAAACCTTCCCTTCCCTTCCTTGTAGATATGTAAGGTGGTAAGTCTCTAGAATCTGTACTGGAAAGCACTGATTTGATAGTTTTGTTTTTTTTATAGGACCATATTCTCTCCTTTTTGCTGCAACTTCTGTAGAGAAATATCTGTAGAAAGAGATCGTGGCTCCTTTCCAAGTAAGTTCCCCCATGTCTCTGGTAACCCGAAGTAGCTTCACTTTTAGCTAATATTTTAATATGTAGGCAACTATTGTTCATGGGGATTTAGAATCAGCTCTGCCAGGGACCCTGTGCACCCTCTCCACACCTAGCATCACCTTCCATCTGTCCCCCAATAGCTGGGGTATCCAGTCGTTCAGGAAGCATTCCATGTTGGGTCCTCCATTCCCTCTGGGACACCAAGATGCACACATTGTTCCTGCGACTTCAGTTTTAGTAGTGCGACAACTGAGTCAATTTCATTTCATGGTCCCTCAGGCACTGTAACATAGCTAAATTCTGCTACTCCAGGTCCTCCGTCCTTTGCTCCAGCACATTTTGTTTATTTTCGAATCATCGAACGTCCTCAACATTGACAGCCAGTGATGCTCCAATGCTATCGACTCTTGTAAGCTGTGCCTCCAACATTTTAGTGATGTTAGCTAGTGCATCACCAAGTTGTGCATTGTCGGGGGTTGGAGAGGCTGGCAGCACGCGTGTCTCCGGCGCAGCATTAGCTAACCCCTCCATCTAAATCGTAGTGTAGGAGAGCTGCGAAATAGAAAAGAGAGCCTCAAGTACACTCTTTCACCTGTCTGGTGGCTGGGATGTGTTTGGGATCGTGACCCATTTCCTCACTTCGGGTTTACCAGGGAGATACGGGCTCCAGTGGCCTAGATGCACAGTTCAGCTCCCAGCAAGGACGCATCAGGCATTACCGTCCCCCCGGATTTCCAGTCACCCAAATCACTGTTTCCAAGATGGCAGAGGTAGGAGGGAGATTTCCAGCTGCTTTAGGCAAGTTTTAATCTGGCCCGTATCTCCCTGGTAAACCAGAATTTCATTGTTCACTTGGGAGCTTAAGCAACAGGTTGGTAGAAAAGAGGCCAGGAATTATATTTTGTTTTAAACTGAAATATTTGAATAGTTTGTTAGTGAAAATAGTTCTATGTGTTAAAAATTATTACCTTGAATTTGAACTGATACTTGGGCTGTGATATTGTAGGTTTGGGGATAGATGTTTGGCAGGGAAAAATAGAAGGTAATTTAAATGTGTTGTTTGCCTGGTGTTTGGAGGAGGGACATTAGCTGCAATTAACTTGTCTTTAAACAGGAATTACTGTGGCTTTCATTGTTCACTTGGGAGCTTAACAACAGGTTGGTAGAAAAGAGGCCAGGAATTATATTTTGTTTTAAACTGAAATATTTGAATAGTTTGTTAGTGAAAATAGTTCTATGTGTTAAAAATTATTACCTTGAATTTGAACTGATACTTGGGCTGTGATATTGTAGGTTTGGGATAGATGTTTGGCAGGGAAAATAGAAGGTAATTTAAATGTGTTGTTTGCCTGGTGTTCTTAAATACTGAAAAGCCACTGGGGTTGGGATTGAAGGCTGAGTATTTCTGTTTGGGACTGAAATTTGAAGCAACAGGAGTTGGTGGGCCTGTGACATCATACGGTACCTGGAGTCTGCTTGCACACACTGTTTGGGACTGAACACATACTGGACTGTATGTGTTTGTGAGACTTGGGAACTTTGTTGGTGGGGTTGAAATGGGTTTGTAAATAACTACAGTCAGTATAGAGAGAAACTGTACTCCAGGGAAAGGGACTGAGAAAGGGGTGTGCTATTATAAACAGAGGGGGATAATCAGATTGCCATATTCCACCATGGCAGGCATCTTCGGAAGGGTTGTAGGCTGCACAGGCTGTGGGATGGCATAATTCTAAATTGGGCCTGGAGAGAGGGAGGCTGCCCACTCTGTAGACAGCTATCTTGTATCAGGAGTGAGGTATATTGGTTAAGGAGTAAGCTGTGGGAGCTGGGGGGGGTGTCCAAGGATAAGGGGTGTGGATATGGGCAGCAGAAGGGTGGGGCTGAGGGGAGGCTGGGGCAACGCTCTGAAATTACAGGACATTATGCTACAGCAAGCAGAAGGGGGGATATTAGGGACAGAGGACCCTTAGATAGGGAAGTTGATGCTAAGGGGAAAGCGTACAGGGTGAAAAGTCTGAATTCAAGGAGACTGGAGGGGGAAGAGTCAGGAGGGGCTGTTGTGCGGAAGCCTAAAACAGCAGACTGTGGGAAGGGAGCTCCTAAGGTGAACAGTGCAAGAGAAGAAGAGGGTCAGTTTAGAGATGCAGTCAGGGGAAACTCGGGTTACTTGATGGAGGCTGACATAGAGTGTCACAATAAATTTGAGATACTAAGCATCCTAGAGGGAGGAGGTTGGTGGAAATGAGGAAACTTATACAGAGGCCGGAGGGAGGGAGTCAGATACCCATAGGGCATCACAGAACAGCTATGGAAAGGATAGACATAGTCCCAGATGGAGAAGGGGAAACATATATGTTAAGCAAATGGGGGAGATGCAACATATTCCAGACATGAGGGAGGAGAGCATGATTGGAGAGGAACTGGGAGACAAGGAGGTGGGAGAGGAGCCCCCCTTCAGCAGGAAGGTCAGTACCAAGGATGGGGCCCTAGCTAAAGGGGACCCACAGAGAGCCTCTGGAGACAGGGGTACTATTACAAGGGGGGGATGAGGGTGCGGGGAAGGAAACCATCAGGGCCAGGATAAATGGTTCAGATAAGAGAGGTTAAAGGACACCTATTCAGAGGGGTTTGAGTTAAGTGGGCAAAATAGCAAGGAGGCAGAAAGGGAGGGTGACAAGGGGTCTCTAATAAGGCAGGAAGACTCCCATGAAATTGCGATCATGAATAAAGTGGGGAGGGGGCTGAGAGGGCATAGTGAGGTAACCATAAGGATGATGGCGGTGTTAAGGTTCTGTTACTGGAGACTCGATGATTAAGGGTATCCATTGGGAGGACAGGGGATGGATGCCATAGCCAGGTGAAGGTAGTGAGTATCTCTGGGCTGACAGTGCACAGAGCAAAGTTCATGTGTATGAAATGGTTAGGGATTGTGGAGGAAACCGGATTTCCTGGTGCATTTGGGAACTAATGATCTAGAAGGAAATAGCATTATGGAAATCAAGCAAGGTTCCAAGAACTTGCCAGAGTCTGTCGGATAATGGATGCAACATTTCCTTTTCGGAGATATTGCCAGTACCAAAGGCCTCAGTGGAAAAAAATGAAACTCACAGAGGTTAATAAATGGCTCAGGAAGTGGGTGAAGAATGGGTTGGGGTGTTAGGGAACTGGAATGGAGTTTGGGAGATAAGGGACTATATGCCAAGGACAGGTTTCATCTTGCCCCATTAGGGAAGAAGTCCTTAAACAGGGATGGCTGACTACATACAAGAAAGGTGGGGTTTAAACTTGAAGGGGGAAGGGATAAGGAGGGGCTGACAGAAGCCCTCCCTCCAGATGAGGGAGTAGCTCTGCCTCAAGGGGAAGGGAAACAGACTGGAGGTGGAGGTTTCAGGAGGAGCAGGGAGGGATGGAAGTATAAGGAATCTGGGTGGGGTTCGACAAAAGGATCAGGGATAAGGTGGGGTTAGTGTTAGTAAATGCCAGGAGCTTGGGAAACAAGTTGCCAGAGTTCCAGGCCATGCTGTTCGAGGGGTGGATGTGGCGGCAGTCACGGAAACGTGACAACAAAAACCATGACTGGGACCTAAATGTACGGGGTACACTATGCTTAGGAAGGATAGAAAGGAGGGCAGAGGGGTGGGTGGCTATGTTCATTAGAGATGACATAGAAATTGCTATGGTAGAAGAGGCAGAGGAAACGTGGAGGCCTTATGGGTCACCTCCACATCCCCAGCAGGAGATAAGGTCAAGCTGGGAGTAGCATATAGGCCCCAGGATGAATGATGTTCTAGAGGATGGTTTGCTGGACAACATCATTGCCCAGTGTGGTCCAAAAGGGAAGGAGTGGTGTTGATGGGGACCTTAATATGCCAGGTACTAACTGGGAACCATGTCCTCTAAGGTGGCCAAGGAGCAGAGGCTGCTGGATGGCTTCCAGGATGTGTTCTTAACACAGCATGTGATGGAGCCCACAAGGGAGGGCATGTCCTGGATGTGGTTCTGGCAGATGGGGATCTGGTAAGGGACATGGTTGTACAGGACCCCTGACTGGGAGTGACCACAATGCCTGTCTGGTTTCAAATAAGCATTGGGGAGTGGGGTGAGATCTAGGACACTGGCAGTGGACTTCAGGGGGCAGACTTTATGGGCATGGGAAATATTCTCAAGGATCACTTGAAGGATTACCTCAACAACAAGTGTGGAAAGGAGATGGGAGGTCATAAGCGGGACTTCAGAGGCAGTCAGGATCTGCGCTAAGTTGAAACGTAAGGGAGCAAGGTCACATAAACCATGCTGGTGGTCCAGTGAGGTCCAGGTAGCAGTCAGAGAAAGAAGGCGGCTTACAAAATATATAAAACAACAAGAGGGGATAGGGATAAGGAAATGTACCAGCTTGCATCTAGAAAAGTCACCCGTATGGTGAGGGGAGCAAAGTCCAGTAAAGAGCAACAGCTGGCACAGGGGATACATGGAGGGGAAAAGGGGTTCTTCCGGTACATTGGGGAGCGGAGAAAAACTAAGGGCCATCTCAGCAGATTGAGATCAGAAGGAGGGTGGGTGGAAGAGGCGAGGGACCAGGCAGAGGTATTTAACGAGTACTTTGCCTCTGTGTTCACTAGGGAGGGATGGGATATCTACAAAGCAAGGCACAAAGGGATAGAAGCGGGGGAGCGGGATCAGGGAGCAGCAGAAATGGAGCAAAGGGAGGAAAGGCACCCAGGGTGTCACATCTGGATAAGGATAAAAAGACCAGTAAGGTGGAGGGACGGATGATGCCATCCCACCAAAAGGTGTGGTTGCCCTCAGGCCCTAAAGAAAGACAAATCCTGGGCGGATGGCATTCATCCGAGTACTACTATGGGAATTAGGCGGCGGACATACTGGCTGCACCCTGGGCGGAGCTTTTCAGCAGGTCACTTGAGACAGGGAGGGTACCTAGGGATTGGCGAGAGGCACATGGGTACCAATCTACAAGGGGAGGGAAGGAAGTACCAGGAAACTATAGACCCATCAGTTTAACCTCGGTGGTGGGAAAATTAATGGAGAGTATACTAAAGGAACGATTGGGGGTTTACTTGGAGGAGGTGGGAGGCCTGGATAGTCGGCAGCATGGGTTTGTGCCAGGTAGATCATGTCAAACCAACCTTGTGGAGTTCTATGAATGGGTAACATCAGAACTGGACAGGGTAAGCCTGTGGATGTATTATTCTTGGACTTCAGCAAGCGTTGACTCTGTCCCCACAATGGTCTGGTGGAGAAACTGATGGGGTTAGGAGTAGGCCCTTTGATGGTCAGATGGATTGAAAACTGGATAGCTGGACGCACTCAGAGAGTAGTGGTCTGTGGGGCTCTCGAACCCTACAGAGGTTGGTAGTGGGACCACAGGGCTCGGTCCTGGGTCCAATCCTGTTTAATGCATACATATCAGACATCAGGGATGGTATAGGGTGTGAAATGAGTCTCTATGGATGACTCCAAGATGGGAGCAGTAGTTGAGGGAGAAGAGGGAGGTTGGCCTGCAAGGACCTGGACACCCTGGAAAGCTGGGCTCACATGGAAATTAAATTTCAATATCACCAAGTGCAAGGTGTTGCATCTTGGTCGGAAACCTAAACACATGTACACCCTGGGAGGAGGTGCTGGAAGCCTCAACAGGGGAAAAAGACCTAGGGGTCATGGTGGATACATGTATGAATAACACTGAGCAGTGCAGGAGAGCAGCTAGCAAGGCAAACAGGATGTTGGGATGCATCGCAAGGGGGATCACCTCTAGGAGCAAGGAAGTGATTCTGCCACTGTACAATGGACTGGTTAGACCACACCTTGAGTACTGTGTACAGTACTGGAGACCACACTTGAAGAGGGACATACAGCTCCTGGAGAGGGTACAGAGGAGGGCAACAAAGATGATACGAGGGCTAGGGGATTTGACTTACGAGGACAGACTTGAGGAGCTCTGCCTGTTTTCATTGGAGGAGAGGAGAGACAGGGGACATGATTGAGGTCTTCAAGTACCTCAAGGGAATAAATAGGGTAAACATGGAGGGATCTTTAGACTAAAGCAGGGAGGCATCACCAGGGGCATGGTTTGAAGTTGGAAGGTGGAAGGGTGAGGGGAAAAGAGGAGGTTTTCACTGAGAGGGTGGTGGACCCTTGGAATGCTTTGCCTGGTGAGCTGGTTCAGAGATCCACAGTGGAGAGCTTTAAGAGAGGGTGGGACAGACACAGAAAGTGGATGTATCAGATGATGGCCTGTCCCGGGGGGGTGGGGATGGATGATAGGGGTTTCTGGAGCACAAGGAATGGGAGGGTCTCGGCACCCAACTAAGGATCTAGGTTCGAGCAGACTTGATAGACCATAAGGCCTAATCTGCTGGCAAATAGTATGTTAGTATGATAACTGATTGTAGATGATCGTTCACCAGATAGGGACGGAGCTCACGTTCTATGCTGCCGTCACTGTTGGGTCCCGGCCATGCCACAGAAGCTCTGCCACTTGATGTTCAGTGTGTTCATGAAGCAAAAATGGAACTGAAAAGCTAGCAAACTCACAAATGCATGAGTTAGGCTTTTATTTTGAGTAAGGTGAGACCCCCATCCCAATGGACACCCACTGGCTGCGGTGGTATAGGGACCCCCCTCCACACTGCTGCCCCAGCCCACCAGCCTGTCAGGGAGTGCTGGGGGCAGCCATTCAGCCATTTGTCCATCAGAGTTAGCATGCTGGGGTCTATGCCTACCCAGGATCCCCTGCACACAAGCAGCAGGGGATCCACTTCAGGACCCAGGATGGGCATCCCATTGGATGCCTGCCTGTGCCCCATGACTCATCTCCCATGCAGCTTCAATCCACCCCCTCGCAGTTGCATGCCAGTGGGTAGGGCCATGGACAGGTACCCTGGTGTGCTCATGATAGTGAATACTACTCACCCTTTGCCTGTCTGGGCCACACAGTGGCCTATTTATGAGTGTTTTGTGTGCAACACCCACACCTTTGTGAGTAGGCCCCACTGTGAGAGGAATGAGGGATCTTACCCAAGGTGTAAGCTAGTAGATCACTCTACACTCTGCACTCTGGCAGTGTCTTGTCATATGGGTCTTGGGAGGAGTTGGACCTGATGGTAGGGTATTGGTCAGTTTTTCTTCTGTAGTGTTTTTTTTTTTCTGCCAAGTCTATTCTGGATGGATTTGCTGGTGTCCAGTGGCTAGTGGGACCTGGGTGAATAAGTAGGAAATAGGCAGTGGTTTGGCAGGTTAGTGGTGGTTGGGGGCTTCTGTCCTTTGGATTTACTTCAGTCACCACTAACATAACCTACAACACAGATGCAGTAACAGAAATGCCTATACGGACTGACAGACAGAGGATGGACGGACACTGATGGATGGAGGACAGTGCTAGAATGACCTGCCAGCAGGGACCCTCAGGGCATGTCCAGTGACTGTCAACTATGGTAAGACAACGGAGAATGTGCTACAAGCTGGATGGGAAAAGGAGAAGATCAGGCATGGTCTTGTAGTAGAGGGGAGGTTTTAAAAGTAGATGAAATCAGATGCAGAACTGGAATCAGATTCCAATTCTGCATTTCAACTGTTTTTTTTTTTCCAGAGTTCAGATATTTTGCATTCAATACTGATATATCAAATTCTGAAAACATTCCTGGAATCTGAATAATTTAATACTATCAGATGATTCCAAGCAACTCTAGTTGATTCTGCTGTCACCCACCCACCACATGTAAGCCTTCCATTTTCAAATAGCTGCGGAATCCTTGGCATGCGAGATTGATTGCCATGACTCACGATCTCCTATGGCACTAATGAAGCCTCCACATTCCTGTTGGTTGGCCGTTAAGCATTTTGTCAAAACATACTGTCTGCCCATACTCCTAATCAGCACCACTCCCTCAGATACTGAGGTCACTCAAGTACGAATGCAATTCACCAAACTTCAGGAGATCGTTACTATATTCATGAAAAACCCCAAACTTCAGATCATCTACTGTATGTATGCATATAGTACCCCAAACAACAGATCATCTATGTATCCATGAACGATCCCAAACTTCAGATCATCTTTGTATGTATGCAAGTAATACCCCAAACTTCAGGAGATCATCTATGTATGCATGTAATACTCCAAACTTCAGGAGATCATCCATGTGCATGCAATGTGTCAAACGTCAGATTATCCATCTATGCAGGCACTACCTCGAGTTTTTGCACATTGACAGTCTTCTGGCCCAGTTGACTGACCTGTCAGAGGTTCCAGGAGTCCCAGAATTAGTTACAGATAGGTTCAAGGGATCAATAAAGGGAGCATAGACCCCAGAGGAAAATGTGCCCTGTGTGTTTTTTTTTTATATTTCATTTTTAGGCTCTTAGTTTTGCGTGATCCTTGGCAATCTCTAATAGAACACCTGTGCCATGTGTTGGAAACTTAGTCTGGTTTCCAAACACATGGGTAGTTTTTTTAACTAAAAGAGCTCTGTTAAACTTGAAAGGGCTCCATTGGGCTTGTGGCAGTAGAAAACCTAAATGCACAGATGATGGTTGAAGGTTCGAGAGACAACATTGGTCCAGTGATGGGCAGTTTGAGGAGAGTTTGAGTAGGGGAAAGTGGAAGTAGAATGCAGTTGACCAACTGGAAGAAGAAAAGGAAAGTGTACCTCAGTTAGTGATCCAGCAGTTACTGCAATTCTGCTTCCAGCTCTTGTGTTCAGAGTCCAAGTCAGTTTTATGTAATAAAAGCAACTCAAAAACAATGCCAACAACAAGAGTGATCCTAAAATCACAGATAGTAAAACAATGATGTACGGTACAGTGACCACCTCAAACAGCAACGGTTACTTAGTTTCTCTATGGGGGCAATATACATCCCCAATAATAAATATAACCAACTCCTGGGGGGTGGAGTGGACACAGGGGAAAAGATAATACTCGAGAGGGCTATGGGGGGGCACCTGGGGGCAGAAGGGACATAGGGCAAGAGAGAAAACTAGGGAGAGAGACTACTGGTGGTCAATCTGTGACCTGGATGCAAAGGGGGAACAAGATGTAAAAAAAATATACATTCATTTTACAACCCCCAAAAACAATTCCCAGTGCCAGACCCAAACCCAGGTCCACCACATCTAGAGACAGTGTCTTAGTCTACTATACCAAATGGCTAGCTGGAAATCACCTGGCCAAACACATGCTTATGTAATAATACAGCAAGTGTACCTCACTGTCACACTCACTGTAAACTACCCTTACTAGATTTTAACACTCGCTATTACTACCAGCGGTCAAACTGAGCCACTCAATTTGACTCACCCACATTATGTGATACTGTCCAAGTCACATTGGTGAGGTGTGTGTGAGTCCTGGTGACGTCAGTCCAGTTCAAGGGTCTGGTACGGCAGCACTTTACTGGTGATCCTTGATAAGCAGCAGAATAGTGTAGTTGTAGGTGGTTCAGGCCATGGTGATGATAGTGTACTCATATGGGCCAAAGCATCAACAACATTAGGGCCCACTCTTTCACTCTCATCCTCCCCTACAGTGCCTAGTCAGGGTGGGTTGTCAGAGACAGGGCCATGGAGCAGGTGCAATCTGCCTTCCCCCCCCCCCATGCTTCTGTGTGCTACTAGGGTTACTTTACTCCACACAGCAGTTAATGGGTTATTGAGGAGGTGCAATACACCCTTTATTTTTGTTTGTTTTTTTTTTTAAATAAAAGAGTTTTTTCTCATGCCTACATATAGTGGCCAAGGCCACCAGCAATAAGAGCAGAAATGGTGGGGGGGGGGGGGGAGTAAAGCCCTTTATTGACCTTTAAAAAGACACAAAACACTTGCTGGTTTGTTTCAATTTCATTTTATTCATCCCCCTTACATTTCGCTCTGTTCATAGAGCTTGTTCATGGGGTACTTACGACTCTTTTTCAAATAATGATTTTAAATTCTGTAAATAATACAAACATTTATATGTTATTTTCATTCTTTCAACAAATTCGTTTTCCACCTTCTAACAGTGAATCATTCATTTCTTAGTCACTCAAAATGCATATGCAGCCTACCTAAACTTCTCTTTGCTTAGCTTCCTTTCTTTACAGTCAGCTTGATGGCCTCACTCCATACCTAAATGCAGAAATATAAAAAAAATTAAAAAAAAGTCCTTATTTAGCATTTCATTAGTCCTGCAGCACAGAATATAGTTCTCGTGTCCCCCCCCCCCAAAGGGTATCTACTACTTTATATCTGAGCAACTCCAGCATACTGTACCTGAAAAAAGTTTGTTTATTTATTTATTTATTGAATTTTGATGACCAGGTAGGCCCACTGGGCCCTGGAGGTCCCTTTTTCAGGGGCGACCCGGGAAGTAAACAGTACATGAAATAGATGACAGTGGTACATATACAGGCTGAGGGTATACAGTATGCAACAGCTTACAAATCCATGAGGCATAGCCTTCTTATCTACGAGTTGTAAATGTCTAACTACTTGCATTCAGAAATGTTGGTTTGGATCCTGCCAATGGAGACCGAATTTCCCTCAGTAAAATATTAAAGTGCCAATGTTTTATTTTACTAGTTCCCAACAGAAAACTAATAATTCAAGCAAGCTGTACACTTTCTTTGCTTCTAAAATAGCTTTTTTCACCTCCTAAGAGGAACTGCAAGTTCAGACACTTCTCCCCTGATGTGGCGTGTAGCTGCAATGGTGGAATGTGATGTGTGCTCCTTCCCTCTCAAGCTCTCTCTGTAAAACACTAGTCAGCGGGCATAATGATGTCATGCCGACGTGCCTGAGCATGTGTACACTCATAGAGGACTGTGCACATGCTCCTGGACTCTCGCATGAAATGTAGTCAGAAGCTTTGCAGGGAGAGCTCCAAATCTGTGCTGCATGGACCAAATGGATTACTGCTTTCAATTCAGATTTATTGGAACTTTGGGATCTGGAAGTCAGCATATATTCTCTCCACTCATTTCTTTACTGTCAAATTATCAGTTTTCATAACACTTTTCATGTTTAAATCTAATCATAATCCTGAGAAAAAACAGAGTTGGGGGCTTGGGGAACAGATGGAATAACACCAAGAAGTTGATTAATATGGACAGACACACAGTGAATACTAATTCAGTACACAAATCTATTTATGGGCCATAAAGTATCCTGTACTGTTACATATTCCTACATAGTATTCTGATATCGGATATTTTTGACCTATCCCTGCAAAGCCTCTGACCATATTTTGTGTGGCAGAGTGCAGGACCATGCACACAGTCCTCTACGAGTGTACACGTGCCCAGGCACATCGGCGTGATGTCATTACGCCCGCTGACTAATGTTTTTACAGGGAGAGGTCAAGAGGGAAGGAGCACACAGCATTCTGCCATTGCAGCTACATTCTACATCAGGGGAGAAGTGTTTGAACTTGCAGTTCCTCTTAGAAGGTAAAAAAAAAAAAAGCTATTTTGGAAGAAGAAAAAGTGTAGTGCTTGCTTGAATTATTAGTTTTCTGTTGGGAACTAGTAAAATAAAATGTTGGCACTTTTATATTTCACAGAGAAAAATTCAGTCTCCACTGGCAGGATCCAAACCAACATATCTGAATGCAACTTTTTTCAGGTATGCTGGAATTGCTCAGATATAAACTAGTAGATACCATTTTTGGTGGGGACATGAGAAAACTATATTCTGTGCTGCAGGACTAATGAAATGCTAAATAAGGACCTTTTTTATATTTTTTTTTATTTCTGCATTTAGGTATGGTGTGAGGCCATCAAACTGACTATAAAGAAAGGAAGCTAAGCAAAGAGAAAGTTAAGTAGGCTGTGTATGCATTTTGAGTAACTAAGAAATTAATGATTCACTGTTAGAGGGTGGAAAACAAATTTGTTTAAAGAATGAAAATAATAAATGTTTGTTTTATTTACAGAATTTAAAATCTTTATTTGAAAAAGACTCATAAGCACCCCATGAACAAGCTCTATGAACAGAGCAAAACGTAGGGGGAGTGAACAAAATTAAATTGGAGCACACCAGCAAGTGTTTTGTGTCTTTTTAAAGGACAGTAAAGGGCTTAACCCCCCCCCCCATTTCTGCTGTTTACTGTAAATGACCCATAGGGGGTTAGCCAAAGAAACAGAACGTCTTTGCTTTAAAAGACTTTATTCCATTACGCACAAAGTTTGTATTTGTTGTGGTACTGTTATTTACTTCATGGACCAAGTAAATCTGTTCTGTGGATGTTGAAAGTTATAATATTTTTTAAGTGCTCAGTAGAGCATTATATGCTATGGGCTGGATATTCAGAACAGTTTCGCCTGCGCAACAACGAAATGCGTCCGAGAGCGATATTCAGTGGCAGCCACTGTGCAGCGCAAGTGGCCATGCACCAATGTGCAATGGTAATGCATGTATGTGCAAGTGCAGGGGGGCATAGACATAAATAAGTGGCACAGTGCGATATTCATCAACAGACAAACAGCACAAGCGTGGAGCAAATGGGAAATGTGTTGTGCACACTTGTGCCAATAAAAATAAGGAGCAAGCAGGGGAAGGACACCTGCACCAGAGGGGAACAGGAGAGAGGGAGATAGAGTGGCCAGGCAGAACAGCAGGAGAGGTGCAAGAGAGGGGCAGAGGCAGTGTGTGTGTGTGTGTGTGTGTGTGTGTCTCGGGCAGGCAACTGCCACAGTGTGTGCCTGTGACACCTGGCTCAGAAGGGGCCACACAGGTGCCCAGACGGGGGGGGAGGTGGAGGCCACAGCCCACAGACTGCCAGCCAGGATCAGGATACACAGGTGTGTACCGAGCACAGACACACATGGCACAGCACACAGCCGGGGGCCTGTGGTGTCAGCCACCCAGGGGGGACCAGACAGCAGAGGCCATGGCCAGTGCCATATTCCACATGGAGACAGTAATGAGGGGGTGTGGAGAGACAGGAGGCAGGGCAGCGCGGCTATATAAGGGCCCGGAGTTACGCCCAGAACAGGAGGTACCATGCCCACACCACCTTTGAACAATACAGCGATACAGAGATTGTGGGCCAGTATCACCTGAACCAGGCAATTCTGAGGCAGCTATGTGAGCTGTGCAGTGAGGAGATGCAGGCACCCACTAGACGAAGCCACGCCCTGACAGTGGAGGCTAAAGTCACAGCTGTCATGTGCCTGCTCACCACGGGCACCTTCCAGAGACCAACAGGGGACACCACAGGCATAACCCAGTTGGCTGCATCACACCTCCTCACACAGTCCCTCAACATACTGCTGCCACATGCTGTGGAATACATCCACTTTTCCAGCACACAGGCAGGGAGTACAGTAAACATGCAGGAGTTCCACAGGCTAGCACATGTGCCTGGCATGCCAGGAGCCATGGACTGCACCCATGTTTGCATCCGCATGCCATCTGGCCAAGAAGGGGTAGCCTACATCAACAGAAAGGGCTACCACAGCGTCAACTGCCAGGTAGTATGCAATGCCAGGGGGAGCATAATCAATGTCTGTGCTACACACCCTGGAGGAACACACGATGCCTTTATCTGGCACAGCTCAGCACTGTGCCACAGGTTTAAGAGTGGGGACATCCCCCCTGGCCACCTAATAGGCGAGTATGCTGGGACCATAGGCAGCCTGGCACAACAGGGTAAGGGGTGGGGGCTGCCAGGGTAGAGGCATCACAGGGTGCGACCAGGAAGGAAGGTGGTTGCAGCAACAAAGTCCACCATCCTAACCATCCTTCTATCCACACAGGTGACAGTGGCTACCCACTCAGGCCCTGGCTGCTCACCCCATACTGGCGCCTGTCAACCACTGCAGAGGAGCGATACAATGAGGCACACACCAGCACACAGAACATCATCAAGCATGTGTTTGGGCAGCTGAAGGCACGGTTCCATTACCTGGACAGGTCTGGCGGTGCCCTACAGTACAGCCCCTCAAAGGCCTGTGGCCTATTCCTGGCCTGTTGTATACTGCACGACATGGCCACTGAACTTGGGATAGCTGTCGAGGTCAAAGAGAGGAACAGCAGTGGGGACAACATGGCTGCTGGGCCATGTGGTGATGGGCAGCACCCCCCCGGGCGAAGGGAACCCTGGCTGTACAGGATGGCCCGAGAGCACCAGGACACGATTGCAGAGGAGCACTATGGTGCACACAGGTAGGTGAACATGCTTCCATGCACAGAATGGTACCAGTGGCACAGCACACAGGCATGCATGGGTGGGCCCTGTGACAGGAACTGATGGAGGGTGGGCATAGGCTGGCCTGGAATGGTACATCGTGGCAACATGCATCACAGCAGAGCACACACCACACACACACACCCACCCACAACCCCTCCCACACACACACACACACACACACTGGCACCCACAGGCACGCACCCGGACTCTGGCACCCGTGTGTCAGACTCTGAACACCGGTGCACAGTGGCAGTCAGTGCCATGCTGGCATCATCATGCACATGCCTCACCGGCCAGCGGCTGGGCAGGTGCGCACATGACCTGTGTATATCGCACACCACGGATGCCACGTCCTAGATATGCACACGCACACACCACACCAATGTGCACACAGCATGGCAGCAGCAGACTGCGGACAAGGAAGTGTGCAGATCAGGTCTGCTGTGTGGTTGCATGGCAGCCACGGACACGTGGACTGCCACGTTGAGGTCACCCAGCAGACCCAGGCTGTGTGATGGCCACAGGGGTGTCTGTGGCAGTCCTCCAGGGGTGTTACTGCTGGACCATGACCGGGTCCTCGCAGGGGTCTGCAGGCTCCCGAACATGCCCGCCCTGAGCGTGCACGGAATGCACACAGCAGAACCCAGTGTACACACCTAGGGGGTCACTCGACACTGTGTCTCAGGGGTGGAGAATGCACTCCATGAGGTTTGTGTTCGCTGGCCATGCACCAAGGTGGACAGTGGTGCTAGGCTGACCATGACCACAGCGGTAAGCCGATCCAGAGCTGCAGTCATGTCCTCCCACAGCCGACTGTTGTTGGCCAGGAGCTGTGCAAAGCCCCGTTCACACTGCTCTGCAGTCTGGCACATCTCAGTACAGAGTGCACGCACCCTTGCCATGAGCAGTACCTGTTGCTCCATGAAGGCCAGCAGCAGATGGGTGTGCTCGGGCAAGGGGTCAGCGCTCAGGGGATCCTGGGTGATGCCCCGAGTCATAGGTGGCGTACAACCTTGCTGCCAAGCCCCCTGCTTAGGTGGGCACTGCACAGCAGGATCCTCTTGGGGCTGCACAATCACAGGGCACCATCCTCGGTCATTGCACCTGGCTCCCAATGTCCTAATGCATCTGCCACTGCCACCCCTCTGGCTGCTGTGCACCATGCAGTGCCTGTGTGGATGCACCACCACCTCCACTACCATTGACCATTGGCCGGCGACACCCTTGGTGCACATGGCAACACTGGGGGAGGTGGCCGGTGGGTGGACGACCACCACCAGGGCTCTGTCTGTGCTGCCGGAGTGGGTGAGTGGTATGGGTGCCTCCCCCTCGATGGCAACACCGCTATCCTGGATGATGGTCACATCTTCATCAGTGTTGGACCCTGCCCTCATCTGTGTCTCCGCATACTGAACACCATGGCTGGCGTCCTGCTGGAACACAGCCAGGGCCTCGTCTGCCACCATGCCACAGGCATCTGGCCAGACAGCGGTGTCATGATGCAGCCTATTTGGCTACTGGACACCAGTGGAGGTGGAAGGCCGGTCCTCCTGGTCCATGCTCGCCCCCAGGATGGACACCACTGCCTCTGCCACTGCATGCTGGTGCTCTGGAGCTGAAAGGGAATACAGTCACATTAATGCCACTGTAGCTCAAGCCATGCCCCCCTCCACCGCCACCCTGCTCCAGACGATGCTGTACCTACCATGCAGTGATGGACTTCCAGCCATTTGGAAGCCTCCACCAGGCACCCCCTCAATGGCACTACACCACATGGTGGCCACCACCATCTCCTCCTGCGGCATCAGCTGTGGCACAGCGGGCTGACCACTGCCCTTCACTGCACGTGCTGCCCAGATGGCAGCCACCTTTTCCTTTATTCTGCACCTCTTGGTGCCAACCTTCTTCTTGCACTCATGTGCAGACTGCTGATGGCTACCCTGCTGATTAACATCCCCCGCCACCTCCTCCCATGCTGCAGTCCTGGCCTTTGGGGTGCCTGTTGCGCCACTCAGCAGTGGCTCCCGGTCGAGGTACGCCTCAAACAGGGCATCTGTCTCTCCTCTTGTAAAGTATGGCCTACGCTTCCATGCAGGCACACGCTCCTCACCATCCTCACAATAGATCATAATGCATCCTGTGGGCAATGGCATGTGGCCAGTGACTGCTACAACCCACACCACATGCCCATTCCACTGTCCCTTCTTTCCCCTCATCGTCGTGACCTACCTCTGAAGGATGCAATACCGGTCCATGTCCTGTCCTGTCCTGTCCTGTCCTGAGGTGCCTTTATAGCACATTGCATGCAAATAAGCAGATGCACAACTGTAATGAGATGCAAATGCCCCAATGCGCCATGGATTGGCTGATGAGCTGATTAGCATATGTTGGCTGAATATTGCGATCTTGCACCATGCACAATGGACTTGAGTATGCACAAGTTGTGGCACAACATTGTGACATGTGCAGTATGCTCGTCAGTACACATGCGCACACTGCCAGCGCCTATGTTGCCAGCGCAGCATACGATCATTGTGCAATACACACTACGGTGCTTGGCCGCTATTGGCATGTGGCGCTCATGCTCTATGTGGCCTGTGGTGCCCAGGTGCCATGGGGCTGATGGCTCAAAGGTGCCATGGGTAAAACAGCACCTGTGTGCTGTTGACTCAGCCTGTTTCACCCACATGCACCATTGCACACCATGCATGGCAGTCCCAATAGCGCAGTCACACATGGTGTGCATGCTGATCCTTGACCCCAGACATGCCCTTTGTCCCTCAGTGGCTCCAGCACCACATGCCAGCATCCTCAGGGGATGTGCAATTGCCACTGGCAGTGCATCTCTGTGCGAGGCACGCATCCCCAGCATGTGGAGCTCATGCACTACTGGGCACCATTTTGAGTTGCTCTACAGTTCTACTGCTATGCCGCACCGCAGCAGTGCCAGGGCTCCTAATTGGACCCAGATTGAGCTGGTCAACCTTGTGGCCCTGGTGGAGGCACACACAGGTAGACTGTTTGGCCAGGTGCCCTTTGACAGGCCATGGACAGAGGTGTGGCAGGAGGTTGTGGATGAGCTGGAGCAGGCCACTTGTGTCCAGCACACCAGTGAACAGTGTCACCAACACTATGGGGACCTGCAGCAGAGGGACCTAGAGAGGCTTCAGGCACTGCAGGCACATGTCTGGAGGGGTGCCATGCCACGTCCAGGTAAGTGTGCATTGCCTGTAACTGTGACCATCCAGTGTTCTGTGGGTCCGGCAGGGTGGCACACCATGCTGGGGGGTGCTGGGGCAGTGCAACATGTGTGCACTGTGACACCGCACTGCAGCTGGGCTAGGCTGGGGAGCATGCTGTGCTGGGGGGGACATACGGTGTTGCCAAATACTGATGTGTTATTCTCAATGTTTCCATCCTAGGCCCTGAGGACTGGAGGAGAGCCTGACTGGCTGGTGCTGAGGGAGGGCCAGGGCAGGCCACCACATGGGGACCTACCCAGAGTGCAGTCCACGGGGCAGTGCTGCAGGACTGGTGCATGGTGCACCTCAGCATGCAGGTAGGCACTGTTGCATGCTACTTTGTTGTGCAGGGTGAGTAGCAGGGGTGGGGGTGAGGGTAGGCCACAACCTCCTGTGCACATGGCCATTAACACTGTGTGCTGCCCAAGGTTTCAGTTGCACCATGCTGTGGCTATCACACATGTGTGTGGCTGCCGCAGGTGGGCGGTGGGTGCATCTGGGTGCCAACTGTGCCGCTGCCATCCTGCCACTGTACCATGTCACTTGCCTGCTATGGGAGCAATGGGTGGACCATGGGCAGTGTTGGTGTGCAGTGTTCTGCATGGCTGTGGTATGCCAGGTTGGTGGCATGTGTGGGCGTGCCCACTGTGGGTGGCTGGGTGCCATCATAGGGGTGCATGTCACCACTGTCTGCTGTGCATGGTGGGTGGGCTGGGGTGTTCTGGACATGCACTGATACCATGTACCCTCCTTTGTTCTAGGTGTTCATCAGCCTGCTACCAATGCCTGCCTCCTGAAGCATATCCTGGAGGTTTCCACTGCCACGCTGCAGGTGGCAAGGATGATTCAGAGGTCCTTCCACAGGCAACAGCACCAGGCAGTGGGGGGGCAAGGCCACCCATAGTGCCCATTGTCCCTCACCCCTTGTACATCCCTGTCCCCCCTTCCCATGCCCTCCCTTGACCCCTTGTCTGAACCTGGACCTGGCCCTGGCCCTGTCCCCTTCCCTGGCTTATCCGTTTTGTACATAGCTTCCCCAATCCTTGTTCCCTGTCCCATGTTCATTGTACATATGTATATAGTTGTGTTTTATTTCCATTCTTAATACATTTCTTATGGTTAACCATCTGTGTCCGTGTCTGATTTGTGGCTGGCGTGTGGAGCCATGCTGCAGTGGTGAGCATGGTGGCTGTGTGGTGCACCTGTGGTGGCTAGGCAGGTGGGCCTGGTGGTGTTCAACCATTGGTCAGTGGCTGTGCCCTGCAGCGGCCGTGAGCTGACTGTTCTGGTTGTGTGGCATGTGCGTTGCGTGCTGTTTGCCTGTGTATTGCCAGTTGTGGTCCAGATGGCATGCTGCATGCCTTCCTGTGGGGGGGTTACTAGTGGTTGTTCACCAATGGCCATTGGTGCCACCCTACCTCCGTGCACCACATGGTGCACATGGGTGGGGGCCTGCTGGGTTCCCATGCACACTGGGTGGTGTTCCATTGTATGCTTTCTGTGCCTCACTTCTGGCACCCTCAGCACCCTGGTGGCAGCACATTCCACACCAGTAGCATGCTCCTTGCTGTGCCTGTTGCCAGACCATATGTATCCTGGCGTATGCACCTTGGCCCCTTGTGCATCCCTGGTTGTGCTATTGCACAGGTTGGGTTGCTCCCTGGTGCAGCCCTGGCTGCACTATGGCACATTTGTGTGATATTCAGCCGTGTTACGCTGGCGCAAGCCACCCAGCGCAACGTTGGATATCGCACTCAGTGTGCCTTGGCACAGTGACATTGCACTGCGCAGGTCTTGCACTGGCCTCTGGCACATTTCTGAATATCCCACACTCTAAATTTCACTTGCTTTGTCATTATTATCAACCTTTTAAAACATAGAACCTGGTAATATTTTTTCTGATATAGGGGATAGCCTGCACAGCAATATTCACTTCACCACATTTTCAGATAAAGAAAGGAAAACACTTTTTACAACACTGTGTGGGGATAGAGATCTTTCCATGCAAATGGAGCAAGCCCCAAAGAATTTAGCACAAAGCCAAGAACTTACAATATAAAAACTGTAGACTGGAGTGGCATGGGCTCACTTTCACTCAATATCTCCAGTATAATAGAATGCCTTGGGGTTTAAGGATTAATGTGCAACCAAAAATAGGTATGAAGTCTTTTAAACTCTATAACAAGTTGGATGGGATTAGGAACAGAGCCAGTTGTGATTTCATGCATGCCTTAATCAATTATTGAAGAAAGGCAGAATTTAGAAGTAGACATTAAAATGGTAGAGGAATCCTTCAAATTAAAAACACATGAGAAAGAATTTAAAAAGAATTTAGAGGACAGTAAAGAAAATTTACAACAATATGAGGAAAGATTGAAACAACAAAAAATTAGAAAATTTATAAGAGATACCAATAATTACCGGGATGGAAGAGTTTATACCTACAAATTATTTAACAAAAGAAACCAGTGCTGGAAAGCACCCCATGATATATACAATAGCTCAGATAGTGACAATAACTATACTACAGACACTAACAAGATCCCCTCTGGCGTATCCCCATCTGAGGAACCACAACCAAGCAGTTTTGAACAACCATCTAGATATGAGTTATGCCCACAATCTCCCATAGAAATATATCACGCCAGGGGGAAGGGTACTGGGAGGGCAGAAGGAGGGGTGAAAAGGGGAGGAGGGCAAGGTGGAATGCAAATGAGGCAAGGTAATGCCAGCAGGGGGAGAATGACCTCAGGAATTACTTAATTCCAGTATTTAATTTAAGTAAAATAAATTTTCTTCAGTTGAAATGAAAGTTCTGAGTTTGGGCCTGTCATTTGCACCTTCTCAACCTGTAGATTTATTTAATTTAGAGGTGGATCTGCAGCATTTTTTTAGAACTTTAAGGTTAAAAATCCTGTTTGGAGCATAAGTCAATATGGAGGAAACAAGCTATCAAAAACAGTTGAAACAGAAATTACAAATAAAATCTTGGTTCAATCCACCCTCTGGGAGAAGCCATGGGATTGAAACCTTTAGTAGGGTAGTTTAAAAGGAAATCATGGAACTTTTTTTAAACAGAAACAAGCCATCTTCCCACCTCATAACAATCTGTCTATAGAAGAAAAACAAACTTTTTAGAATTTAAGCAGGGACACTATTACAGTATTGTAATTAAAGGGGCAGATAAATGAGGGATTATAGTGATTCAAGATAGGGAACAGTATCAAATAATGTGTTGTAAATTAATCTGAAATGTAGAAAACTATGAATCATTGCCATCTGATCCTACATTCAATATTTTGACTCAATTTAGAAGTTTAATAGAAGAATATACAACAATAAATTGGTTGTGTAGTTGAGAGGCTGACCTGTTAGTGAACGCCCGGAAATACTTGCTTTCCACGCAATCTCTAAGACTCATAAAAGTGTTATAGACCCTCCAGGTAGACCTATTGTCTTGGGGGATTGGCTCTGTCTTTGTGCCGGTCTCCGGGTTCATTGATTTCCACTTGCAGCCTTTAGTGACTAAGACGTCAGCATATGTGAAGGATACTATGGACATGATACATTAATTGAAACAAATTTCTGAGCGAAGCATTCCAGAAGATATATTTTTGGTTACCCTCAATATAGCGGACCTATATACTTCAATACCCCATAGTGAAGGGATTTAGAATATGAGTAAACTTTGGACAAAAGGGGCATGGGAGCACACCCAAAAACTAGAATATTACAGGAATTGGCAGAATTTGTGTTAAAGAAATTACTTTGAGTTTGACAATCAGTTTTATCAGAAAATCCGGGTTACCGCCATGGGTTCAACCATGGTGCCAGTATATGCAAATGCATATATGGACAATTTTGAACACGTACATATTTAATGCACAGGCCGGCATGTTGGACTCCAATGTGTACACCTGGCTTAGATACATTGATGATATTTTTATGATTTGGAGGGGTACTGAGCAAGAACTCCGATTTCTATTCAGAACTTGATCGCAAAGATAGGAATCTGAAATTTGTAATGAATTGTAATAGAACCCAGGTCCCATTTCAAGACCTCAATATACATCTTGAAAATTCAGAGAGCCATACTAGCCTTTATAGCAAAGGTACAGATAGAAAGACGCTATTACACAATAAAAGCTTTCATGAGCCCCATTTAAAGAATAGCATCCCATATGTGCAACTAACAAAAGCTAAAATAAATTGTAGCAAGTAGGAGGATGTGGACAGGGGCATTGGCCAGATGTTGGAGCTATTCAGAGACAGTGGATACCATTGGGGGACACTTAAGGCAACTGAAGAGAGAATAAAATGTCAGGATAGAGATATTTTGTTATATCAAACTTCAGAAAAATCAGAGGAACCTAAATTAGTGTTGTCAACACAATATAACCATAGAATGCCTGATATTAGGAGGATATTCACAAGCATAGCATTTAGTGAAACATGACAATGACCACATTAGAGAGCTACAAATTCCACCTTTAGTGGTAGCAAAAAAAGTTAGGAATATTAAAGACAGGGTTGTTCAATTGCAGTTTAAGCTGCCAGTAGCCCCAGGGGAACAATTACTTTTGGGACTCATGAGTCCAGGGATGCACCAGTTTGGCAGATGTGCAGTTTGTAATTACACTTCAAAAAAGCAAAGTTTTGCAAATCCACACACAGGGGAGAAACATAAAATATCTCAACATATTACATGCACATCAGAAGGAGTTATCTATGTTATTCAATGTCTATGTGACTTGTTATATCTGGGCCAGACGGGCTGAATGTTGAAAACCAGAATTAGAACACAAAGAAGACATAAGAAATGGGGATATACATTCTCCTGTGGCAGTACATTTTAAGAGCAGTGGCCACTATGGTGCCTCTCTTCAATTCTTGGGTTTAGAGAAGGTTACACTACCAATGAGAGGTGGTAATCTTAGGGATAAACTTCTGCAAACCAAAATGCGATGGACTTTTAAACTGCACATATTGGAAAAAACCATTGGGATGAATATAGAAACTAATTGGCAAGTGTGCTAAGATGGCAACATACCTGAAGGGATGTTCTGTCTAAAAGGTGTAAGAAATGAGTGGTAGCATTGAAAAATATCAGATGTCAGAATACTATGTAGGAATATGTAACAGTACATGATACTTTATGGGCCATAGATTCATTCACTGAATGTTTGATGATACAATGAATAATCTGTATATATGATGAAGAAATTATTTGATATGAAGTTTTAATTTCAGCAGAGTATCGAATTAGTATTCCTTGTGTGTCTGTCCTTATTAATCACCTTCTTGGTGTTATTCCATCTGCCCCCCCCCAGTTCCCCCCACTCCGTTTTTTCTCAGGATTATGATTAGATTTAAAACATGAAAAGTATTGTGAAAAGTAATAATTTGACAGTATAGAAATGAGTGGAGAGAAAGAATATATGCTGACTTCCAGATCCCAAAGTTCCAATAAATCTGAATTGAAAACAGTAATCCATTTGGTCCATGCAGCACAGATTTGGAGCTCTCTCTGCAAAACCTCTGACTAGATTTCATGTGACAGAGTCCAGGAGCAGGTGTACAGTCCTCTACGAGTGTACGCATGCCCAGGCACATCGGTGTGACATCATTACACCCACTGACTAGTGTTTTACAGGGAGAGCTTGAGAAGGAAGGAGCACATAGCATTCCACCATTGCAGCAACACGCTACATCAGGGGAGAAGTGTTTGAACTTGCAGTTCCTCTTAGAAGGTGAAAGCTGTTTTGGAAGCAAAGAAAGTATAGAGCTTGCTTGTATTAGTTTTCTGTTGGGAACTTATAAAATAAAATGTTGGCAGTTTTATGTTTCATAGTGGGAAATTCAGTGTCTAAACCAACATTTCTGAACGCAACTTTTTTCAGGTATGCTGGAGTTGCTCAGATATAAAGTAGTAGATACCCTTTTTGGGGGGACATGTGAAAACTATATTCTGTGCTGAAGGACTAATGAAATGCTAAATAAGGACTTTTTTATATGTCTTTACATTTTTGCATTTTGGTATGGGCATGAGGCCTTCAAACTGACTGTAAAGAAAGGAAGCTAAGCAAAGAGAAGTTTAGCTAGGCCGTGTATGCATTTTGAGTGACTAAGAAATTAATGATTCACTGTTAGAGGGTGGAAAATGAATTTGTTGAAAGAATGAAAATAACATGTAAATGTTTGTATTATTTACAGAATTTAAAATCATTATTTGAAAAAGAATCATAAGCACTCCGTGAACAAGCTCTATGAACAGAGCGAAATGTAAGGGGAGTGAATAAAATGAAATTGGAACACGCCAACAAGTGTTTTGAGTCTTTAAGGCCAGTAAAGGGCTTTACTCCCCTCCCCCCCATTTCTGCTGTTTGCTGTAGATGGTCCATGGGGGGTTAGGCAAAGAAATAGAAAGTCGTTGCTTTAAAAGACTTTATTCCATTAGCCATGAAGTTTGTTTTTGTTGCACTAGCAGTAAGAGGCTACTATTTTTATGGCTGTGGACAGAGCCTACAGCCATCTTACCTTAGCTAGAAAAATGGGATACCATGGAACACATTTTTGGACTTTTCAGTATATCCTTCCATAACTGCAAATCCCTATGGCAGTTATATGAAATACACCCATCTTTCTGTTAAAATATTGGAGACTGAACTCCATGCTTCTTTTCTGTAAGAATCCTAAGGCACTGTGCAGAATTCTTAGCAAATATGCACACATTCCAAACAAATCTAAATATCTTTAAAACTATTCAAGGTACACAAACACCACCAGTGTGAAAGTTGTTCAGGACAAAAAGACATTTTACATGAGGGTAATCACTAATCTGAATTCTTTATATTTTGTAAAATATGGTCTTTCAAACAGCCTCATTTTTTTTTCTTTCTGAGTGAACACAGTGGAGTCATGCCAAACAAATGTAAATATCTCAGAAAGCATGCAAGTTACCAATACACAACCAACATGAAAGTTGTTCAGGAAAAAATTAATTTTCAAATGAGGGTAGTCACTAATCTGAATTAAATAGATTTTTTTTTTAAAAATAGCCATCGGAAAGGTGAAAATTGTGAAGAAAAATGAAAATTCAGGTAATCAGATGGCCATAGTTTAAAAAATATAATTAGTGTAGCTTAATGAATAGACTCATTGGAAAGGTCTTTTTGTCCTGAACAACTTGCATACTGATTGTTTATGTGTAACTCGTATTCTTTTAGAAATCGTTATATTTGTTTGGCATAACTCCTATTGCACTTCTAAACAGCCTCATTCTTGCAAACCACTGCGCCAGTTAAATGAAACACTGGAGTAGACCACCTCTTGTCATACCTATTTTAATTCATTCAGACTCATTGTGGGTTTAGAACATTGGAGACAGAGCTCCTGACTGCTTTCCTTTGAGAATCTCCCTTAGGCACCATGCAGAATTCTTAACAATTGTGCACAAATATCTTCAAAACTAGTCAAAGTGCACAAAAACAACCAGTATGAAAGTTGTTCAGGACAAAAGGACCTTTCAAATGAGGGTAGTCACTAATCTGAATTCCTTATATTTTGTAAAATATGGTCCTCTTATTACCTGTTTTTTCATTTTTACAAAATTCACATTTCCGATGACTATTTTTAAAAAAACTAATAATAATTAGTGACTATACTAATTTGAAAGGCCTTTTTCTCCTGAACACAAAAATGTAAAATAATGCACTTGGGGTACAGAAATCCTGGGGCAGAGTAGAAATTGGGTGGAGTAGTACTGACAACTTTAAGAAAGCACCCCCCCCAAAAAAAAACAAGCTTTTGCGTATAGTTGATTACTGTTTAACAGTATTATACATCTATGGCTGCCACTGTTGCAAACTCATAATCACGTTTCTCACTTGAAGCAATAAAGGGGGGTGGAGGCCATAACTGACTCTTGGTTTTTGTGTTAAATGTTTTTTTTTTTTTTACAGCAAAGCAAAGAAAGGGGTAATTTCTAAAATGTGCAGACGAGCATGGGGGCCACTTTTTTCAGAGCATGCCATCACCGGCAGTTGCCACTTCAAGACTGTTACTATCCATGCCTACTACAATCAGTGGAAAACCAGAAGTAGACTACCAACATTGAGATCAATATGGTTAAGAAACATTTACCAGAAATTACTGCTTAGAAAAGAAAGAGAAAGTGACTGTGATGACAAGCAAGTCCCAGACCAGATCTTTAGTTTAATAGACTCCTACTGAGTCTGATTTTTATGGCTGTGCGGGCCAAGCTCCACAGATGTTATGCCATTAACAGATTTGTATAAGAGCACTGTGGACGCATGTGACTGGACCACTGGTCTGATGTGCTGCCACGTGCTCTGGCATAGTTTCCAGTGATTCTGTTTATGCAGCTCTTCCCTTCCTTGAGCCACATAAACATTCCCACTTCCCAGTGCACTACTTTTCCTTTCCACAACTCCAGTGCAGCGAGAGTACCACATACTCTTCAATGCTCATGCTGCTCCTAAAAGCTTTCCACAGCCATATCGGCACAAACCAGAGTTTGTTTCTATTTTATTTTTGTTGACTGGGAAAGGAGGGCTAGGCAGTTTTGCCTATTTTCTGCCTCCTTGGGGGGTGGTACAGATTCAAATGGATATATTGAAATTGTTTGAGGTATTGATGGTATTTTTAGTGAATAAGGAGAAATTTGGCCCCCTTACTCTTTTCAAAAAGTGCCACAGGATCTTTAATATGCACCTGAACAACCAACAGAACAGGCAGATGGGACTTCAGTTTAATGTCTCATCCAAAAGATAGAAGCAACTCTACCCAGCAGTTTATCATGAGCTGGGCCCCTCTCTGAACTCTGCCCACACACCTTTTACTATACCCTTATGATGTTACGTGTAGAGGTTGAAACTATAACGTCAATGTCACAGTCTGCTATTGTGAACGAATTGCATTGCCTGTGAAGACAGAGCAGGACCAAGTGCTAAAAACAGTACCCCAGTGGATGAAAGTAACTCCCATTCAGATTACATAGTCAAAGCACCAGTGTGCCTTTGTATAGGCACTCTACCTTGAGTTCATGTTTTCATTTGAAAAAGGCAGAAAAACATGTTTCCAATTTCCCAGTAAACTAATCTCCCTACACAGACTATTATGCTGCACCATTTGAAGACGCATCAAAACTGAAAGAGAATGAAAGCATTGCCACATTTTGTTTAAGAAAATCCAGCACTGGCCCTAATTATCCCAAGGCCCTGTGCAAACCTCCTTGCTTTGGCCCCATATCAGGAAGTTGTAAAAAACCCAAGGAACATCCCCAGCCAGATTCAATTTATCAGTTTGCATTTTCTGGTGGATGCAGAAAATAGGCAGAATTGCCTAGCTCTCCTTTTCCAGTCAACAATAAAAAAAAGTTACCTCTTATTGTTGGTGGACTTGACCACTATGTGCACTGTCAGAAACAGACAGGACAGGAGGATAGACTAAAAGCAAAAAAAAAACAAAACAAACAAAAACAAATTCTTAAAAAGAAGAGTGTGAGAGAGAGAGAGAGAGAGAGAGAAAGAAAATAGAATGTAGAGTGAGAGTGAGAGTGAGTGAGAGTGAGTGAGAGTGAGTGAGAGTGAGTGAGAGTGAGTGTGTGAGTGTGTGTGTGTAGGTCAGGGTCTAAGGGTGGGTCCAGGTGCCCAAAGTTGCAAGGCAATGTGACAAAGCAATGGACAGGTTTAGTGGAATGCTGGGGTACATAGGGAGAGGGATCAAATGCAGCAAGAGGTAAATTATATCATATAACCCCTGGAGAGATCATTGGTGACACCACACCTTGAGTATCGTGCACTATTCTGAAGGCTGCATCTCAGAAAAGACAGGGACAGGGCAGAGATGGTCCAAAGGAGGGCAACTAAAATGACACATGGGCTGCATGAGAAACCATACAATGAGAGATGGAGAGATCTGAAAATGTACATCTCAGAGGGGAGATGAGAGGGAGGACATGATAAAGACCTACAAGTAACCCACAGAAGTGAATAGGGTATAGGTGGGGAGCTGTTTCAAATGATAAAGTGCAACAGAACATGAGGGCATGTGACAAAGCTAGAAGGGGGAAATGTAAGAGGGATGTGAGGAAATATTACTTTACTGAAAGAGTGGTGGATGCCTGAAACAGCCTGCCACAAGAAGTAGTGGAGGCAAAAACTGTGGGGAGTTTCAAACGTAATGGGAGAGACACAGGGGCGCACTAGTGAATAAAAAGGGTGGGGGTAGGGTCACTGAATGTTGGGACTTAGACAGGGAAGAAAATTTGACTGATTAGGTGTATTCTTTTCTGCCAACAGATTCTGTTTCTGTTTCTGTTTCTGTGATCGGCTCACTCTGCACTGAAATAATACAATGAGAAAAAGATTAAGAAACAACAAGAACTAAAAACTAAAAGAAGAACTAGAAAAAAATAAAAACAGAAAAGAGAGTGACTGTGTGGGGCGGGGGGTGTGAGTGGTGGTTAGAGATGCAGCAAAATTTAATTTTGTTAGCAAAATTCTGGAAAAATTGGAAATTTTGCCCCGTGAAATATTTCACATAATATGGGCATTTCCTGAAATATTTCACTGGTGCAAACTGTGGACTTTCACCAGTGAATGGTGGAATTTTATCTGTGGGTGGTGAAATTCTGTATTTGCAGGCAAAATTCCACATTTTACCAGCAGAATTTCGTATTTCACACCCACAAAATATTTTGTAAAATGTGCAAATTTCATGAAATATTTTGCAGAATAAAATTTCCCCAATTTCCCCAGTCTCTAGTGCTGGTAGTGGGGGGACTAATTAGCTTGTTGTAAACTAGAGGGCAGAGGCTGTGCAGTCAGTATGCACACCGCACAGTACTGTCTGACAGTGCACAGCAGCATGCCTGCAAAGAACAAAGAAAATGTTTTGTAAAGAGCATTTGCCAAGTAAGGATATACATCTTACAGGATGAAAGTATAGGGGATTTTGATGTATTGGTAATAATTTGCATATATTTATTTCTTTCTTTACCATTTACATTATTATATTTTTATTTTATTAACTACTAGTAAAAAAAGAATAATAAAAAGAGTCCTCATTAAGTCCGAAAATCTTAACTGGCAAAGCGGGCAGTACATTTTAGTAAGAAACTACAAATCTGGTGGTAGTCTTTTTAAAAGAAGTAAAACTTTCTTCACCTATATTATAGATTTAATACAAATATTTGATTTTTGATATTCTGTAAGCATTTGTTACAATTCAGCAGGTGATAGTTTCTTCCTAACCAGTTTTTACTTGGGAAGAAGAAACAGAGGCTATTTACTTTTTTTTTTTTTTTATTGTAAAATCATACAGATAAAATATTACAAACATGTAAAATTGCATTGTTTTTACTAGCAGAGGTGTCTGTTTATTTGGAAAATGAGGTTAACAAAGCCATAGTTCCACAGTGAAATTCATTGGGTTCCTAAGTAGTTGAGATTTTATTACATCACAATGCCAGAATTCTATTTAATTCTTTTTTTCTAGCAGTTTGGAAAGTGAAGGTAAAACCCCAGTAGATTGTTACATTTCTTGTGAGAATTAAACTTGCTAATGTAGGTTCAGTGGTTATAGTGCCAAAAGTAGGCAGAAGGCTGATTCTCTCCTTTTGGAGACAGAGGAGGATAATAGTCACTACTTACCCAGCTGCTTCTGTGGATCCCGCAAGATTAGTATTACTAAGTAGATCACAAACATAAAAGATCCCAGGAAAAACAATGCCTTTTGCTTCTGGAAATTGCAGCAGAACCTCTCCATCTTCATGTCTCTTTGAGGTTTGGAATGTGTTAACTGGTGTGTCAGAAGTGGACAGCAAGATAAACTACGCACACAAGCCTGGTGATCAACTGTCTAATGGACAACTATGATATGAAGCAATAGATATGATGTGAAAGCAATTTGCTGGCACAGAAATTACAGCATGAACTTTCTGTTTTTAGTTTCCTTATCTGTGTCCTTGAAACTTTTTTTTTCTCTTCTCTTCTGTTTGTTGTAACTAAAATGCCATGTGTGGCAGCGGAGACAGGAGTGTGCTTGTTTAACTTAATGTCTCTACTTTTATAGAGCCAGTAGCTTCAGTCCAACCCAAGCAAGTTTGTCTAGGACTAGTGCAAAGGGCATTTTTAGAAACTAGAGTACCAAATAGAAACTAGCAAAGCAACTAGGATGATTAGGGAAGCACAGGCAGACATGAAACTGTGTATTGCGGAGGAGGTCAAGGGTGGAGAAAAACTATTCTTCTGCTATATTAAGGAAAAAATTAAGTAGGGGGTATTGTTAGGCTACATTGGGGGGGCACTAGAGGAAGCTGAACAAAAAGCAGCCAATCATTTTGGCTCTGTCTTCACAAGAGAAGACAGTGGACCTCTGCCTGATGGTGGCATCAAGGCTGCTGTCAGAGGCATTCCTGAAATAAGGCCACCAGTATTTACCAGAAAAAGGGTCTATGGTGCTTGAAGCCCTAAAAGTCGATAAAGTCCCAGGGCCAGATGGGATGCACCCAAGGATATTCAAGGAATTGGTTGCAGAAATGGCTGAACCACTAGTAGGGCTATTCAATAGCTCAGTTCAAACAGGGGTAGTTTCAAAAGACTGAAGGGTAGCAAACATAGTTCCTCTACACAATAGAGGAGCAAGAAACAACTGGGGAATTATGGACTTATCAGCCTTATCTCTGTAGTGAGTAAACTGATGGAGACACTGATCAAAGAGGACCTTGTGGACTACCTAGAGAACAGTGGACTACAGGATAATAAATAGCATGATTTGTGGCAGGGAGGTCTTGTCAGACCATCCTTATAGTTTCTCCCTCCTTGTTCTGGTCACAGGGCTCTAGGACCTCTGGAATCTCCATCCTGTGCTGAGTGAATAGACAGGAAATCCAAAAACTGCAGCAGCGTGACATCATCTCCTCTTCCTCAAGGATTAAGCCAGTCTATTCCCTGCCTCTTGACTAGGAGGCACCTTGCAGCAGCTCTCTGTCACCGAGTGGCAGAGCTGAAGTTTATCCAGTCAGAATTCTCTTGGCAACAACAGAAGTGGACCAAGGGATGTCATCATTCGGGTGCAGGGGAAGCAGAGCCCTGGTCAGCTTTCCTGCATCATTTAGTTGGCTCCTTGCCACTGGGACTCCTAGGCTCAGCTTGCTGATGTACAGCCTGCCCCCCACACACACACACACACACACACACACACACACACACACACACACACACACTTCCAGCAGCAGGACTGGGGGAATCACCACATTTCTTTTCTTTTTCAGAAGATTGGATATCCATGACAGTTGCCTACAAGAAGCCTGAATATCAGTTTGCAGACTACAGGGTGACATGATTCAGTGCTGCCGGATCATCAGACCACCCACACAACCACCAGGTGCCACAGCCAGCTTTATCCTGTTCTGCAGCGGCCGCTTTCGCTTTGTTTTTTATCCCAGACAGGTGGGCTATCTGCAGAGCTGCAGAGCACAATAGTGAGTACTGGCCTTGTGGCCGACCTTGATGGGGGGATGGACAATACTTGGGGAATTGACTCAGCCACCAGAGCTCCAAAAGTGCAGATAAATTGCAACATGACCATTTTGAGAAGCACTCCCACTAACTCTTACCGCACTTTTCATCCCCTCATAGCCAACCACTTGGAACACTTTCAGGACTTTTTTCCCCCCAGCTCACAGACACTTTGCGGGGCTTGTCCTACTGTGCTGGTAATTCAGTTTCCCAGCTTTGGGCACATAGTGGATTTACTCATTAGTTTCTGTCTTTTAGTGGGGAGCTTTCCCAAGGGGAGTAAAGTGGTTGCCCCTTTTTGTGGTTTGTGATAACCAATCAACTAAAGGGTTAAAGCATGACAATCTGCATTTGTCTCAGACCTCTGCAGATGTCCTTTTTCCTGTTCAGGGGGCCATCACTGCATGCCTGAATCCTCACTTAAGCCGTGCACCATGTTTTGGTTTTCAACAGCCTTTTCAGGGTGACCTGCTATTTGGAAGCAAGAATGTCATCTGAAAAGGCACCAAGCGTGAGAAGAGCGCTATGGAGAATGGATGCCTAGACGATGAGTGGCCATCTCACCATGCTGATAAAACTGCAAAAAGCCACTATTTTAGAAAATAAGCAGGCACAAATAGCTTTATTCATAATATCGCAAACGAATCAGTAAAAATATTATTCATACAACTTTTAATTACTTTTTCCATCATTTTAAAATTTGTCAGTGTCTCATGGAAGACGGTCCTGCCTACCTTGAAAGCAGGTATGGATTCTGGTAAAGTAATGACCACAGTGGCATTTACAGGTTCTGAGGTTGCAACCAAAGCAAATATTCAAGAATTAAGAGATGTGGCAGCAAGTCTTAAAAAAGACAAAGTGGACATATTAAAAATAAATGAAGGCATGGGGAATTTACAGAAAGAGGCAAATGTTATAGCTGAGAGGTCACTTGTTTTAGAACATAGGATAGTACAGCTTCAAAACTCTATATAATATTTAAAAGAGAAAACTCAACATTAAAGTGACCAAATACATTATTTGCTGAGGAAGACAGATGATAGAGAACAGAGGAATAAAAAATCATTTTAGAATTGTGGGGATTACGGAGGAGGTGGAGGGCAGCAATGTTTCTAACAATTTATTCCAGTCTTATTAGACTACCAATGGGCTTCTGCTGTGGAAATAGAAAGGGCACATTGGGCTATGTCAACAAAACCACAGGTGGGGGAAAAACCAAGAGCCATCATTGCCAACTTCCTAAGGCATTCAATGAAGGAAGATATTTGAAGGATTGCCAGGGACCATAAGATCTTAAACTGTAGAGGGAACAGAATATATTTCTTTCAAGACTTTTCTAGAGAAATAGCAGAAAAATGATATGCTTTCTTTGAGGCTAAAGCTCAGTTACAAAAGATGATTATACATTTTTTTTTTTTAAATATCCAGCAATTTTAGTTGTCTTAATATCAGGTAACTTCCCCCAGACCTATATACATATAAATACCAAATCCAACTTCTAAGTGTATTAACAACAACTTAAGCATAACATTTGTCACTACAGAGAGTTAATTATCCCTTAATTTCACTTTATTTTTAGCTATGGTTGCTGAGCGTATACTAGAAAAAAATAAATATCAAAGGTTATGGTGGAACAAGCTGGATGGTGTGGGGGGTGAGGAGACCAGCAAGTAATTAACATTAAAAGGTTCCAATATAAAAGAATTAAGGGAGAAATATAGGGGGATCTGGGGGTGTTTTATAACTCCATACTTTTCCTTACTAGAGAATCACTCTTATTCAGGAGTACAACCGTGATTAAAATGGAAAAATGAAAACTGAATCACAATAGCGCTATGGAGTAGTTATGCTAGCGACGTGGGTCTCGACATCTTATATGTAATCAAGTCCATAAAAGAAATTGGGCGTGGTGTCAAACAAATAGAAAAAGCAGAGTAAAGGGCAAAGTCCAGTGCCAGTTCAGTTCAATGTTTCACATGGCCTGAGCTTTGTGGGCATACAGAACTGCAGCTCTCACTATGCTTTTCTCAGATTTAAGCACCTGGTGTTCCTAGAAAATAAAAGTGGGAAAAAGATAAATAAACTCTGATCCTTTTCTTGTTAAGTGTTCATTTTTATTTCATATTTTGAATTTCAAACATTACTTTTTCTACTAAAATTGTTCCACTTGTCTTATAAATAAGGTGTAACATCTACTTCCTCATTCAGCCCCATCGGGATAACCGTATCCAAAGTTACTATCCATTTTGTCTCCGAGACAAAGCATTCACCTTTTGGCTGCCACCAACATAATATCTTGTCCTAAAAACCTATGCATTCTAAATCTTCCGGCAGCCTAAGGGTTCGTTACCCCCTCTTGGGTGCCTTTCTACATGTTCAAGCACAGCAAATTTGAAGCAGTCAGGGTTGCTATTGTGATATTCTAAAAAAATTGCAGCAATTGCATTACAAATGTTGCCATTGATAATAGCTCGGATGTATTCCTGGATTCTACACTTAGCTGGCCTTGTAGTTCTACCAACGTAATAGGTTGGGCAGGTACACCACCACATGTAAATCATGACAGGCATAGTACAAGTGATGAACTGATTAACCATTTTAAACTGCTTTTCATCCTTCATGACCAGCTTACCTGTGCTATCATATTTGCAGATGTTACATCTGCCACACCTAAAGAGACCTTCAGGTTTCTTTTTTTAGCCAATCTATAGTTCTGAATTTTTCATCATTTTCTATAAAAAGACTGAGTCACTCTGTCTCCAGTATTTTTCTCCCTGGAGAGAGTGACTTGGGGTTTTGGAGTTAGCTCAGTTTTAAAGCTGAACCATTTAGAAGTAATGGCCAAAAATTGCGTACCAGGCTTCCCACTTGGCCAGCCAAGAGTGAGAATTCAGTTACAAAAGTAACAACTCCCCCGAACTGTCTTTTACTTCAGTAGACTAATGTGTACCTTTAGTTTTTGCTGTTCTAGGTTTTAACAAGTCCTTCCTCTCCAATTTGTCTACCTTTACTTTAGCTTCTAACACTTGTTCTGTGTATCCCCTTTAGTCTACAGACAAGACTGTCTACCCGTGCCAGATATTCCATCTCATCACTGCAATTTCTTTTTAAGCCTCAGCATCTCCCCATAGGACATTGATTGCACCCATTTTCTAGGGTGTGAACTATTAGCATGAAAAATTGCATTGGTTGCAGTTGAAATCCTATACCCCATAGTCTCAATTTTCCACTGGTTCCCATTAATTCCAGATCCAAGAATCTAATATTATTTATATCAAACTCATGTGTAAATATGACTCCTAAATCATTGTTATTTATGTGATCAATGAAATCTGGTATGTATTTATCATCTCCTTCCCATATAACTGATGTCATCAATAAACCTATACCAAATGGCTAGGTTATTGATAAACATATTTTGATTTCTGTCAAATATATATTTTTCCTTGAAGAACCCCATAAAGATGTTGGTGTATGAGGGGGCAAATGTTACCCCATTGCTGTTCCACATGTTTGGAGGAAAAACTCCTTATTAAAACAGAAATAGTTGTGTGTCAAAGCAATGTTAAAGGCCCAGTGAATAAAGTGATTAGAAATGAGGTCCTGGTCCTGAAAAAAAGTGGTCTGCTGCAGATAACCCCTGACTGTGTTGTATTGAGGTGTATAAGCTCCTAACATCTATAGTTAGCCAGCAGTAATTTGCATCCCAAATCTTTCCCTCTAATTTCTGTAAGAGGGCCATACTGTCCCTCAGGTGGGATTCTAATAGGGGAAACCTTTGGCTGGAGGAGACCATCAATAAAATTACTGAGATTGTGGGTTAGAGAACCGATCCCAGAGATGATCTGTATCCTTGGCAGATCCAGTTTGTTTTTATGGATCTTTGACAAAATACAGAAAGTGACAACTACCAGGAAGTCTGTTTTAATGTAATCTGCTTCCTGTTTAGATAGCCACCCACAACGTAACCCCCAATCTAAAAATTCACACAATTCTACCTGGCACTTATTAGTAGGGTCTCTTGTAGGTTTCTGATAGTTGTTTGTGTCATTCAGCAAATCCATACATTTGGCTACATACTTTTTCTCATCCATTAAAACCACATTCCCAGCCATGTCAGATTTTTTCAAAACAATGCCCTTGGAATTTCAATTTCTTTTAATGCCTCAAACTCTTCTTGAGACATTTCTTTTAAATTTCACCTGACTTTCTTTGAATAGTTTATTAGTCTCAGTCAGGAGGCATTTTTAAAGACTAAAATAGCTGGGTTGAAAATTTGAGGACAAAACAGATTTAGGTTTAAAGTTCACCCTTTCTATTGGGTTAAATATTTGTGTACTACTTACGTCACCGGCCTCCTCCAACACTGCCATGACATCCATATTGTCCAAGATGTTAAGATATACCAGTCAGTCTCAACCCAGTTTTCCTCTGGTTGCCCCGTGAAGTCCAAATCTTCCAGGGTTAATGGTGTACTCCCAGTAACCATTAACGCATCCATTACTCCCATTTCTTCTGTTCTTAGTATTGATGGTCTCCCAAAAAAAGATTTTCATTTTAGTTTTCTAATCAATTTAAATATATCCACCCTTACTTTGAAAAAGTCCTGGGGGGGGGGGTATGAAAGAAAAGCCTTTTTTGAGTACAGTTTTTTGGGTTTCAGTTAGTTGGAGACTTGTTAAGTTTAAGATTTCACATCCTTGTTCCTTAGACCCCTCTATCCCTTCTGTTTTTTTTTTGGTTTTTTTTTTTGTTTTCCTCATCCCCTCCTAGTTTTTTTCCTCTTTGTTCTCTTGGGGATAGCACTTTATGCCTGCTTTTCCTCCTATTTTAGCCTCAGTTCCTCTTCTTTTAAAAATACTTTTGAGTTAATAGTGCTAGTTTTCAGGGATCCTTTCCTCAGGTTGTCTACTTGTACTGGTCTGCTGCACCCCTTCCTGAAAGCTGACATATTTTTTAGTGTTCTCTTTATTTTGTGAATAATTCCAGTTCCTTCTTTGAGATCTGGAGCACCCCCTGCTGCAAGAACGTTCTCTCCTTTTCCACATAAACACTTAGTTTCTGCTATAGTCTCCTACATCCCTATTAATCTTGGTTCATTTTCTGGCAATTGAGTCTTTTTCATGTTTATTGACCTCGCTGCAATAGAATGTGTTCAGGTTCTCAAAGTCCTTCTTAGTTTCTAAATTAGTGAATTTCACTTGTATGTTTTTAATGTCCTTAACCTCAGCTTGCAAGTGGGCATCCCAATCAGCAAGGGTTTTGAGCCAGCTATTTGTACAAATAGTAGTTGCCTCCTCCCAAGCCCACTTCAATTCTTCATCATCAAACCCTGTACTTGGTAAGATATCTATGTACAAGCCTCTGGGGGTTATTTTAAGTTCCAAATACTTTCCTAGGGTGATTCTGTTATAGTAGAGGTTTAGTTCTCTTACCCTGAGCCATTCCAACTTATGGGGCCAGGATTTTCCATCCAAGGTTTGGAAATGTTGCATGCAGAAAAGGTGACACCTGCATCAAAGAACACTGCATCAATGCACCTGTGTCAGATTTTCCAAGAAGTGGCAATAGAATGACAAAGTCCCATACAAGGACACAGTTGGCAGCCAGTCCCATAAAATAATGCATGGGGCTATGACGGTTATTGGCTGCATCAACCAGAAAGTCGTCTTGCAAGAATGTAGCAGCAGGGTGGAGGATGTGTGGCAAAGGGCCAGAGCAAGGGAGGGAAGGATCTCAGGGCCACAGAGGTGGGTAGGAGAAGGAGAGTGGAGGAAGACAATATGGATGGAGGATGAGGACAATCCCATGATGGTGGTCAACAGGCAAGGTCAACTGGAGGCACATGTGGTCAATGCAGACCACAGTGCACAAGCCACACAGGTGCACAATGTCAATGATGGGCATTGTGGTACTGCCCAGGCAGTTTGTAGGAGACACAGAGGGCACAGAGCATTGGAAATGGCACAAGCTGAGAGCAGTGCACTGAAGGCACAGGCGGTTGCAGGCACTGATGGGGACAGTGAGGCTGACTCTCCTACCACCAGAGAAGACATGTGGTGCCACGTAGGGGTACCACAGAGTACAGGGCACAGAGGGAAGATGACACTGCAGCTATAGATGTGGACGGTGAAGCAGACCTGCCAGTGGCCACACAGAGAAGATGGGTCATGTCAGATAGGGGTCTCACAGAGTGCAGGGCACAGAGAGCAAAGGATGCAGTAGCCACAGATGATGCTGGCACTGGCCATTTGGTGTCCAGGAAATGGAGACGATGGCCAATAACCCAAAGGGCATCCACAGAGTGCAGGCTACAGAAGGCACAGGAGAACAGTGCAAGAGAGGAATATGGTGGGGATGCCCATGCAGCAGGCAGCAGGAGTAGACACACAACACAGGTCAGAGTGGGAATGGAGCATGTGAGGTTAAGGGGAGGCCATAAGAGGGATGCACAGGGGATAGTTGGTAGCATTGGAGTGGGGAAGGCCAGGAGACAGGCTGCAGATAGCAGCACTGTGTCAGATGCAGAAAGCAGAGTAGAAGTGGCAGACAGCAGCACAGAGGATGTAGGAAGATGGGCACAGTCCTGCCTGCTACCTTCCCACAGCAGGAAGCAGAACTTTACAAGTTCAGAAACGCAGGTACTTGAGGAGATGGAGGAACAACGTACGTTGTTGCTGTCCTGGGGTGGTGATAAGGATATGAGGGACAGGAGGACACTGGCGTGGGAGGAGGTAGCCACCCATGTGAATGCAGTGGGGCCCATGAGACAGTATTCAGGTGATGCAGAAGTGCTACAATGATTTTAAGAATGGCAACAAGGAGAAACTGGCACATGACAGGCAGTGTACCAGTGGTACAGGTGGAGGACCAACACAACTCTTGACCCTGACTGGCTCTGAACAGCCAGTGGCATAACCATACATACTTATTGTACGCTACTGTGTTCAAAAAAATCTACCCTTTTAAATTGCTGGTTTTTTTTTTTTTTTTTTTTTTTAAAGCTGTTCATCCGGGTCCCGAGCCCTGGTCCCTCAGAGGGCTGGCAGTGGCAGGGGGGGGGGAGAAGATGGCCGGCCAACTGGATCCCGATACACCTGCTGGCACATGGCATGAAGTTCATTATTGTGAGGCAATAACAGCTGCAACTGCTGGCAGACTAGCGGAGCAATTGGAAAATATTTGTCCACATGCTTCTTTGCTCTGCAAGCCTCTGCCAATCAGTTGCTGTACATTTTTCCCCACTGCTACCTCCAGTGATAGACTTCAGCTCCTCAGTCTTAGCCTGCTGCCACTACTAGACTGGTGTGTGTCTTGTCTGTGTTTAGACTGTCAACTCGGAAGAGTACTCGTGGTCCGCTCTGACTCAGAAGGAACAGAAGAAAGATACTCCACTGATGAGCGTGCCACTGCAGGGCTGTTCTGTGAGAATGTCAGAGAGAGATTGTTTAGCTTAGGAGAGCTGTGCAGCAACTGACAGAACACCATGCAGCCTCTTCCCCTCCTGCTGATGCTCCTGTGCAGTGGTAAGGTAGCCTCCTCACCTGGGGCTTCCTGTTGGAATTATTGGAGGGAGGAGAGACTTGGGAGAAGTTGGTTGACAGGAGCAGGTAGACGTGATGGCTGGGGCAATGAGTTCTATGTGTTTTGGCAGGGCTGTATAGGTCAGGGAGAGAAGCTTTGGGGCTGCTGACTGTGTGAGGAGAAGACAGCTGACAAGTTGGGTCTGAGTAAGTCTCCGCTGCTCTAGCTGGGAGTCCTCATTCCTGTCCCCATCTGGATTATAACTGTGTATTGGGGGGAGCTTGTGCTGCCCATACCTCTCAACCTCCTGTCTCATAAATCAGGGACAAGGCTAAAAAAAATCAGGGACAAAGGACCAAAATCAGGGAATCAGGGACACTTCTTCAAAATGGGTGATATCCACTCAGGAAGCTAGCAAAATAAAAGGATTAGTATAAAATGCATTTTTTTAAAGAACAACAAATCTATAACTTTATTGTTTGACATTCTTTTGTGCTAACAATCTCTACTTTAAGTCACAGAAACACAAATTTTAGAAGGGACAGAAAAATTTTGAGGCAAAATCAGGGACTTCCTTGAAAACCAGGGACAGTTGAGAGGTATGGTGCTCCCCCTTCCCCAGCCCCTCTAGTGGACACTAGTGTGGGGCTGGGCTGTCCATAGTTGGTGCCGTTCACTGTTGCTGCTGGGATTGTGGGTCCGACTGTTCGTGGGAGACTGAAGGAGAGTGTGTGATGAGCAGCCACTTGTTGTTGCTGCCTCCCTCCGTGCCATAAACTGTTAGCTGAGCTCATCTCCCCATTCCCCTCGTGGAAACCGGGGATGGCAACACAACAGCCTGGGTGGCATGGAATTAAAACAAGTCCCTTACAATGTGGCAGAATGTGCTTGCGAGAAGCAGTTGCTGCTGCTAGTGGACCTTGAATTTCATCTGGCTTGCTTAGTTTCTTTTGGCCCAGTTTTTTTTTTTTGTATAAGCTTTGCTTTGCCAGTCTCACACAGAAAGAAAACACAGAAAACCACTTTTTTCCATTCCCCCTGCTTCTCTACAGCGGCCCTTCATCCAGCAGGTGGCCTCACAGCTCCAAGCTTGCCATCTTCACCTTACTTTTACTCACTTCAAGAACAAGGGGGCACAATTTAAAGACAGAGGAGGGATGGCTCAGGGGCAACATGAGGAAATATTTTTTTCACAGAAAGAGTGGTGGACTCATGGAACCACCTTCCTGAGGAGGTTGTGGGGTCAAAAACAGTGGGGGAATTCAAGAATGCATGGGACAGCCATAAGGCAATTATAGTGGGTGGTAGGAGGAAGTAGGCTGTTGGTAAAACTAGGATTTGCATCTTATCCAGTAGGTAGGGGAATGGGCAGACTGGGAGGGCCAAGCGGTCCTTATCTGCCATCAAAGTCTACAGTATGTTTTTATGTTTCTATTGTTTTCACTTTGCCTGTATGACAGACAAAGACTGCATTCTCCTGCCCATTATTAACTCAAGCTGCACTGCTACCTGGGGTCACCCAGGTAGCAGTAATGCAGCACAGAATGCACTCCTCCATCCCCAGAGAAGGAAGCCATCCTTGGGACACTTGAATGCTCAGTCTTTCTCCTCCTGCCTGCCCACTGACATCCTAATTCCCAAATCTGGGTCGCAAGTGCTACAAGGTGTAGCCCTACAGCTGTCCCAGTGGGCTAGCCATGCAACCACTCTTAAAGGGGAACAGAGCACAAAGGGACCCCCACTCAAGTGTGGGGCTGGTCCCAATGTACACCGTGTGCAAAAACATTTTGGTTTACTTACTGTTTGCTGTAGTACAGTAGATTATATTGAACTAATTTTGCTTAGTTCTAGGCAGAAATCTCCTGTTAATACAGAGCCCAGAAACCCCTACAACTGATAGAGCACTAGGCAGCAGTGGGAGATTCAGCAGCATGCAGTGCATGTAAGAGTTTAACTAAGCTCTGATCTGATGCCTACTACTCTGATGTCAGTTGCAAGGGATGTCAGCCTAGCACTAAATAAAATTAGTCTGATACAATCTACTATACTGAAGTAAACAGTAGGTTTTTGCACACGAAGTGCACATTAGGACCATCCCCACACTTAAGTGTAGAACCCTATGTGCTGACTGATCCCTTTCAAAGCATAAGATTGTCCTGAACAGCTGAATTAAATAGGGAACAGTGAATGGACAACCACACAAGCAGCCCGTGTTGCCACCAAGGGGTTCTGACTACAATACTGACTTTCAGAGTGAAGCTTGAGAGGTCTGCTGTAAACAGAACCCAGGTGTGACAACACAGGCGTGTTGTGTTAATAGCTGCACAGCCACTATTTTATACAGTACATATACATATATATATATATATATATTTTTTTTTTTTTTTAAATCAAAGGCAGAAGGAAACATTTCAGTCCGATCCTTGGCCTGTTTGTTGTCATTTCTGGGTTGTGGGACTGTTCAGGCAGTTCAGGGCTGTGTGTGGATCTTTGACTCGGGTTGTGCTGCACTGCAATAGATTGCCAGCAGACAGCCTTTATTTATTTAAAGATGTGTGTCCATGTGTGGTGTCCAATGGCTAGAGAAATCAGTGCAAAGAATTTGGGCGAGTGCTGCCTAGAACAGAAGCCAAAAAAAATGTGTGTGTGTGTGTGTCTGTGTGTGTGCGCGTTGCTTGCTTGGAGAACGTACAGCATGGAATGCAGTATAACTACATTTACCCCAGTTTGTGCACACTGTAAATGTAGCTATCAGAGGGAGCGGAGTCAGCTCCCTCCGATAGCTACGTGTACAGTGTGCACAATCTGGGGCAAAATCAGCTGAGGGACTGCAGTCTCAAGCAGGCTTTTTGTGGGTCAGTTTAGTGGCTTTAGTACACTTATAGCTTGAAGGGATGGTATGACCCAGTCAGGGGTTCAGTGTGGCTATGATGCAGTAATCCTCTTGGGCTTTTTTTGCTTGTAAATATAATTGCTTTTGGGAGTGCCTCTGAGAAATGACTAAAAAAATAAATACTTTTGATTGCTTGATCATGAACCACTGCATGCTGGGATGTACAATGTTGATTATCTGACAAAATGTGTATAACATTTGAAGATAGTCAGCTGGCTTTCAGAACACCTTGAACTTTAAATGACTATGTACAGACCCCAAGGCCCTATAGAATCCCTGCTAGTGTAGCTTACAACTGATCCCAGCTGTACAGCTACGAGAATCGAGGTTCCATTTGGTCACAAGCACAATATGGGACTCATCATTCCAGGAAAAAAAATACTTGACTAAGACACCTCAGGTGATGAGTGCCACTAGCTCAATTATCTTGGTGTCAGCTACGTTTTGTGACACTGACCAACCTGTTTAGCTCTGTCAACTTCTGGCCTGCACACTAATGATGTCATACATTATAATAAAGGTGCATAATTATAGTAGTGCAAGTCACGATGCACAAATCTCCTTTGTTGGACTGGGCTGGGAATGCCAGATTACAGTCATGGTATTAAAGTCATACAACCATGGACATTCAGTCTGCAGTCTTGGTGGTTCAATAAGTATCTCCATTTCCAACCTTGGACAGTCCTGTATTCCTTGGGGGTGCCCCCACCATAGTGCAACTAAAGTACCTATTATGAGGGGGATACGGGAGGGTTGGAAGGGGGGATGATGAGGGATACCTGTAAAGAGACAGAAAGAGGCAGTGGACTAGAGTGACTTAAGTTGTATAAAATGTGTGTTTAATTTTCTGAGGGAAGGTATTCAGTTCATGAGTTCAGCACCTGTTTAGTTCATTGCACTTTGTGTGCAGTCAGGTTGAGGGGCTATTATGCAACCTGCTGTGCTGGGTTGGGCTTGGAACTTGGATACAACTTGTTGGGTGGGCAGGGGGAAAGTCAATGAGGTGGGCTGGGGGAGGGCCAGGGAATCTGGGGAGTTGTGCTAGGGGCCAGCTTGTGAGACTGGGAGAAAGGGCAACATGTTGGGCTTCAGAGAGGGATGGAGACTAGATATAAGTGTGGGATGCAACTTGCTGTGCTTGGGAAGGGTTAAGGATTTTAGGGTGGAAGCTAGGGTGAACCTTTCTTGGCTTAGGGAGGGCTGGGGCCATGCACAGGTGCAGGTGCAGGTGGCTGAGCTATGGGGTTGGTAGTCTGGGCAACATACTGTACTGGGGACTTTTGGGAAGGGACTAGAGTGCAATGTACTGGGTATGGGGAGGGGTAACAGGGTAGCAAATTCTGTTTTACATGACCCCACAAAATGAACCAGAATGTACCTCAAAACACTTCCAAAATGCACCAGACTGCACCAGAAACCAAAAATGTTCTGGGGACCTAGGTGGTCCCCGGACCCCCGGCCATCACATAAGTGTGCATGGGTGTCAATTGCATCACACTGGTGGACACACAATATGGTGGGCTGTGCAAGTGGCACTGGACACAATACACAAGGGCACAGATGCATGCTCCTGTGAACACAGACATGTAATGCTGTACCCCTCACCTGCAGATTGGTGTGCAGATGACAGCAACACAGACATGGACAGCAACAGCAGCAGTAGTGGAAGCAGTGATGACAGCAGCAGTGGAAGCAGCAGCAGGAGCAGCACACACACTGCAGGCCACCAACTGCACATGACTGGCAGGAGCAGCATGATGTGGCAGCTCGAAGCAACACTGACACTGTATCTGATGGCATGGTGGGGGATGATGTACAGGACTACATGGGCATGAACAGTGAATCAACACAGATGGATGCTGTGGCAAACCCCACTGCCAGTGTGCACAGCACTGCATAGGACATGCACAGCAATACCGAGCTGCACAACAACAGCAGAGAGTCAGCAGGAAGCATATGATGTGCAAGGCACAGTAGCAGCCACATATAGCCCATACAGCATATGGCCACACCGCAGCTACAATATGGGACAGAAGTAACATCACCCCCATTGGATTCCGACCTCAACCAGTACTGCCAGAAGGGCATACAGGCAGAGGCCTCAATCGAATCAGACCTTCGTGACCTATGAAATGCAGTTGAGGTACAGAACATGCTGGAGGTCAGGAGTAAGGGGCAACAGACTTCTAGAAAAACAAACTGAACTTACAAGCTCAAATATGCAGACTGGGTGGGCCATAGGCCCTTATCTGCCGACACTGTCTATGTTTCTATGTATTTATGTAACACACAAACAGAAACAGAAGGATCATAGAGAAACATTGGTTTTGTCAACCCTAAAGGAAGAAAGTAGCTCATTCTCCCCCCCAGCTGCTGGTGGTCGGACATTGAGCAAGAAAGAAGGAGGCTACTGGAGAAGATAGGAAGTTGCTGTCCCAGAATAGGAAGGCTGAGAGTTGTAAGGAGAGGAGAGATTAAGCATACAGAGAAACAGGAGAGGTGACACAAAATAAGACGTGATAGGAGTGGTGCAGTGCAATGGCTGTGGGGCGGCAGTGATCAGGGAGACATTCTGGAGGCTGCGATGCTGCCCTATTTGCAGGCACCTCTCTGGTCTGAGAGAGGAGGTTGCCCGTCTCCAGGCTGACCTGGCTAGGATTTGTGAAACCTCCTCCCCCACCCAGGGACCACCAGGGACAATGCCACTACCTCAGAGGTTTCCAAGAAAGGAGTGGCTGGACCAGGGTGGGCTCAGGGAGGCAGAGGGTGGTTGAACAGAGTCACATCCCACCAGCTGTACCTCTCCACAATTCATTCACTCTTCTGGTGGATAGTGGTTCCTCTATGGAGGCACCTGCAGTGGAGACCAAGGAGGATGCTGGGAACCTTCACAAAGGAAACCCACAGGAGGGTGGCATGGGACCCCACAGGGGAAGGAAACAACTCCTGGTGGGGGACTCAATAATTAGGGGGTTAGAAATGGGGGAGAGGAAGGGGAGAGGGAGGTAAGGTGCCTTCCTGGCACCACGGCTTGGAGGAACAGGAAGCGAATCCTCAGGATCGTGGAAGGAGCTGCACGAGGGAGTGAGCTGGATGTCATTGTCCACCTAGGGACAAATGACCTGGCTAGGAATGGGATCAGAGCAGTGCAAAAGGAGTTTCTAGAGTTGGGGAGGGGCCTTAGACAAGTAGCGCATACGGTAACCTTCTCTGAGGTGCTGCCTGTCTATGGCAAGGGTGATGCTAGGGCACTCCTCACTGGGGAATTCAATGAGTGGTTGAAAAACTGGTGTGGAGCTCAGGGTTTTGGCTTCATTGGGGACTGGGGAGCCACCTGGAGGGATGCAGACCTATACTGGTGCAATTGTCTGCGTCTGTCTGGGGGGGGAACCAGGATCCTAGTTGAGAGGTTTAAATGCTTCATTGGCAAGCATTTAAACTCGCCAAGGGGGGAGGCACTGAAAAGTAGCAGGAAAATCCCAGCCTCCCCCCACAAAACATGATAATTAGTGAGGTAAACACCAAGGTAGAGAAGTTATTAGGGAGCAGGACAGAGGTAAATGTAAAAAAAGGCAAAGGCAGTAAGGACAGGAATGGGGCTAAAAGGGGTAAGGCTATCAAAAAGTGGAGGGTGATGAGTACCAATGCCCGTAGTCTATGTAACAAGCTCCCTGAACTAGTGGCCTTGATGGAAGAGGATTGCCTGGATATTGTGGCCATCACAGAAACATGGTACACAGAGAACCATGACTGGGATGTCAACATACCAGGATACACAATCTACAGGAGGGACAGGGAGGGTAAAAGAGGAGAAACATAGAAACATAGAATTTGACGGCAGATAAGGACCGCTGGGCCCACCCAGTCTGCCCATTTCCCTACCTACTGGATAAGCTGCTGATCCTAGTTAACCAGCAGCCTACTTCTTCCTACCCCCACCCCCTAGAATGGCCTTATGACTGTCCCATGCATGCTTGAATTCCACCACTGATTGACTCCACAACCTCCTCCGGAAGGCCGTTCCATGCATCCACAACGCTGTCTGAAAAATACTTCCTTAAATTACCTCCGAGCCACCCCCCCCATCTTCAAATTGTGCCCTCTTGTTCTTGCACGCCTCTTTTTTTGAAAGATGCTACCCTCTTGGACTTTGTTGATTCCCTTGAGGTACTTGAACATTTCTATCATGTCCCCCCTCTCCCTCTTTTCCTCGAGGCTATACATATTCAGCTCCTTAAGTCTCTTCATATGTCTTCCGGTGCAGACCCTGCACCATTTTAGTTGCCCTCCTCTGGACAGTTTCCATCCTGTCTATGTCTTTTCGGAGATTGGGTCTCCAGAACTGCACACAGTACTCCAGATGGGGTCTCACCAGTTGTCTGTACAGAGGGATAATAACTTCCTGTTTTCTACTGGTGATGCCTCTCCCTATGCATCCCAGTATCCCCCAGCCCTCCTTGCTGCCCTCTCACATTGCTTACCCACCTTTAGGTCATCTGATATGACTACCCCCAGGTCCCTTTCCATTTTTGTTGTTGTTAGTATCTCACCCCCCATTGTGTACTCTTCCCCTGGGTTTTTGTTTCCTAGGTGCATTACCTTGCACTTCTTAGCATTGAATCTAAGCTGCCATACATTTGACCATTCCTCTAACCTTGCCAAGTCCCTTCTCATCCTTTCCACCCCACCCTGTGCATCAACTCTGTTGCAGATCTTTGTGTCATCTGCAAAGAGACATACTTTCCTTCCAGTCCTTCTGCAATGTCGCTTATAAAGACATTGAAGAGGACCCTCCTAGCTTCTGAGTGGACTCCATTTACTATTACTCTGTGTCCTATTTTCCAGCCAATTCTTTACCCAGGCTGTCATCTTGGGACCCACTCCCAGGCTGGCTAACTTGTATATTAATCTTTTGTGTGGGACTGTGTCAAATGCCTTGCTAAAGTCTAGGTAGGCCATGTCCACAGCCCTTCCCTGATCTACTACTTTGGTCACCCAGTCAAAGAAATCTATCAGATTCATCTGGCATGACCTTTCCACTGTGAATTCATGCTGCCTAGGGTCCTGTGCCCCTCTGGCCTCTAGATACTTGACAATTCTTTCCTTCAGAAGTGGTTCCATAATTTTCCCTATCACTGAGGTTAAACTAACAGCTCTGTAGTTTCCTGCTTCTGCCTTGCTCCCACTTTTGTGAAGGTGAATCACATCTGCCCTCCTCCAGTCCTCGGGTACTACCCCATCCTCCCATGATTTGTTATAGAGGGTAGTCAGTGGTGTCACTAGTTCTACCCTTAGTTTTTTTAGAATTCTGGGATGAATCCCATCAGGCCCCATTGCTTTGTCCACCTTCAGTTTTAAGAGTTCTTTCAGAACCCTTTCTTCTGTAAATGGGCTGAGTATCAACTTCTGTATCCAGAGTGTTTCTACTGCTTGTTTTATGTACCTCCCCTCTTCATTGTAAAATACTGAGCAAAAATATTTGTTTAGTATCTCTGCCTTTCACAGCTTCCTCTGCCCACCCTCCCTCCTCCCCTTTATTAAGCCTCACTATCCCTCCCTTGGATCTTCCCTTCGCTCCCTGATGTACCTATAAAGGTTTTATCCCCTTCTTTACTGAGTTGGCTATCTTTTCCTCAGTTTGGGCCTTTGCTGTTCTGCTGCCTTCTCAGCCTCCTTTTGTTTAACTGATACAGTTCTCTGTCCTGCTCCTTCTGCGATTCCTTGTACTTCCTGAATGCTTTCTTTTTTTCTTGAACCTTTTTCTCTTGAACCTTCAGGAGGAGGAGTAGCTCTCTATGTAAAGGAAGGGATCAAAGCAACAGAACTAAAGAGTAAACAGGGAGGAGATGAGGCACTCTGGGTCACCCTGGAGACAGGAAATTGCACCACAATCCACATGGGGGTTGTATACAGACCCCCATCTCAGGGGGAGGGAATGGACAAGGAAATGATAGAAGGCTTCCTTAGAATGGGAGAAAAAGGGGAGACATTGTTGATGGGAGACCTGAATATGCCAGATGTTAGCTGGAGCACCTTTGCTGCAGGCACATCCAAGAGCAGGGTCATTCTTGATGCCCTACAGGGGGCATGCCTCAGACAGCTAGTACTGGAACCCACTCGGGAGGGAGCAATCTTAGACCTGGTACTCTCAAATGGGGACAGAGAAAGAATCTCAGATTTAGAAGTGGGTAGCCATCTGGGAACAAGCGACCACCAAACAGTGTGGTTCACGATAAACCCAGCCATACAGTCAAGCCATACAAAAGCAAGAGTTTTGGACTTTAGGAGGGCTGACTTTGGGAAAATGAGAAAGTGCCTTAGAAAAGCACTAGCAAACAGGCAAGAAGGAGGGGTGGAGGAACAATGGGGAGTAATCAAAACAGCCATCACAGAGGCAACAAGCCTTTGTGTAAAGCAAATCAACAAAACACAACGAAGGAAAAAAATGCTATGGTTCTCAAAAGAGGTGGCAGGGAAGATTAAGGAGAAAAGGATAGCATTCAGGAAATAAGGAAACACAGAAGGAGCAGGACAGAGAACTTTATCAGTTAAAGCAGAAAGAGGCTGGGAAGGCAGTCAGAATAGCAAAGGCTCAAACCGAGGAAAGGATAGCCAATTCTGTTAATAAGGGGGATAAGACCTTTTATAGGTACATTAGGCAGCGAAGAAAGACCAAAGGAGGGATACTGAGGCTTAATAAAGGGAAGGGAATGTGGGTAGAGGGTGACAGTGAAAAAGCAGGGATACTGAACAAATATTTCTGCTCAGTATTCACAAAGGAAGAGGAGGGGGAAGTACCTAAACCAAACAAGAGAAACACTCTGAAGACAGGGGTCGATACCAGTCCATTTACAGAAGAAAGGGTTCTGAAAGAACTAATAAAATTGAAGGTGGACAGAGCAATGGGGCCTGATGGGACTCACCCAAGAATCTAAAAGAACGAAGGATAGAACTAGTGACACCGCTGACTTCTCTCTAACAAATCATGGGAGGATGGGGTGGTTCCTGAGGACTGGAGGAGGACAGATGTGATTCCTCTTCACAAAAGTGGGAGTAGGACAGAGGCAGGAAACTACAGACCAGTTAGTTTGACCTCAGTGGTACGGAAAATGATGGAATCACTTCTGAAGGAAAGAATTGTTGAGTACCTAGAGGCCAGTGGGGCACAGGACCCAAGGCAGCATGGCTTCATGATGGGAAGGTCATGTCAGATGAATCTAATAGATTTCTTTGACTGGGTGACCAAAGTAGTAGACCAGGGAGGGGCTGTGGACATGGCCTACCTAGATTTTAGCAAGACATTTGATACAGTCCCACATAAAAGATTAATACACAAGTTAACCAGCCTTGGAGTGGGTCCCAAGGTGGTAACCTGGATAAAAAATTGGCTAGACAACAGGATGCAGAGGGTAGTATTAAATGGAGTACACAGTGAAGAAAGGAGGGTTACTAGCGAGATACCGCAGGGTTCAGTACTGGGACCGGTCCTTTTTAATGTCTTAATAAGTGACATTGCAGAGGAACTGGAAGGAAAAGTATGTCTCTTTGCAGACGACACAAAGATCTGCAACAGGGTTGATACACAAGATGGGGTGGAAAGGATGAGAAGGGACTTGGCAAGGTTGGAGGAATGGTCAAATGTATGGCAGCTCAGATTCAATGCAAAAGTGCAAGGTAATGCACATAGGAAACAAAACCAGGGAAGAGTACACAATGGGGGTGAGATCGACAACAGTAAAATGGAAGGGACCTGGGGGTAATTATATCAGATGACCTGAAGGTAGGCAAGCAATGTGAGAAGGCAGTAAGGAAGGCTGGGGGGATACTGGGATTCATAGGAAGAGGCATCAATAGTAGAAAACAGGAAGTTGTTATCCCTCTGTACAGACAGTTGGTGAGACCCCATCTGGAGTACTGTATGCAGTTCTGGAGACCCCATATCCGCAAAGACAGAGTGGAGGCTGTCCAGAGGAGGGCAACCAAAATGGTGCAGGGTCTGCACCAGAAGACATACGAAGAAAGACTAAAGGAGCGTAATATGTATACCCTTGAGGAAAGAAGGGAGAGAGGGAACATGATAGAAACTTTCAAGTACCTCAAGGGAATCAACAAAGTCCAAGAGGGTAGCATCTTTCAGAAAACAAATGTGCAAGAACAAGGGGGCACCATTTGAAGAAAGAAGGGGATGGCTCAGAGGTAATGTGAGGAAGTATTTTTTCCACAGAGAGGGTTGTGGATGCATGGAACAGCCTCCCTGAGGAGGTCGTGGAGTCAAGAACAGTGGGGGAATTCAAGAATGCATGGGACAGACATAAGGCAGTCTTAGTGGGGGGTAGGAGGAAATAAGCTGTTGGTTAACTAGGATCTCAGCTTATCTGTTAGGTAGGAAAATGGGCAGACTAAGTGGGCCAAGCAGTCCTTATCTGCAGTCAAATTCTATGTTTCTAAACACCTGGCTACCATCATGGAGGTTGTTGGTACCATACAGGACATCATGGTGAATGCCAGCCAGAGTACTGTTTATGGGAGTGCAAAGTGGAGCTACTCTCAGCGCTGAATGGTGTATTGTCCTGTAGTCAGCAGCAGGCATCCACACTGGAGCACATGTCCGCAATGATGGAGTGCAACACTGAACAGCAACGGGAACTGCTGGAGTTGTAGCGGGAACAGACAGACCACAACAACCATGGCCAGTGCCCTATAGGACATAGCCTGGCTGATGTGAGACAGGAAGAAACACAGTGGGATAGACAAGGAAACAGGCACACAGGCCAACACCTACATGAGTGGTGCACGTGGAACACACCACAGCCAAGACCATGGCACACACAGTGACTGGTGGCACATGGACACTCAATACCGGACACCCACCATCCCTACCCCAATGGGAATTGCCAGCCACACAGGAGCATACAACAGCATAGCCAGTGAGTGCCACTATGTCAGTGGTACATGACCTGTCCATCAAGCACAGCAACATGTTCACATACATGCACACAGTCTGCCGATGCAGGCCACACAGATACAGATGTCTGCAACAACCACTGCCCATGGTATATATGAACATTAATACAGCCACTGCAGCACAGACACGCACAGCACACCTGATGCACTGGCCACACCTGTAAACAGTGTGCCTATGTACAATATGCCAGGATACACAGTCCAACCTGCAGGCATGCAGGACTCAGGCAAAGCACGGTTGAATGACACATATGGGACAGTCACAGCATGCACGTCAGGGCCCTTTGCAATGGTTATGGGCACCCGGGGCAATGCACCCATGATGGAACACACAGTGACATGCCAACAGCCATCAATGATCCAAATGCCATTGCAGGAAACTGTCACGCAGCAACAGCTGACATGCAGTGCCACACCCATGGAGGTGGAACAGGCAGTGAGCAACATGTCATGGGCATGGTACAGATGCCTGATCACCATATGGACGTGCTACAGGGGACAGGTGTTCAACATGCCACACTGCACATGACAAGCACATGTGGTGATGCTAATCCCCAGACACTTAGTGGGGACCCTACACAAGGCAGCTCCGGTGGATGCCATCATACCATAAGTAGTGTACGCACAGGTGCACATGGCAACATCACACAGCTGCAGTCATCACCAGGGAGATGAGGTTCATTGTGTGAACACACACCAGTGGACACAGCCTGCACATTTGCACTGGGAGACAAACACACTAGATGGTGATCGGTCCACCACTGGGTGGACAGATAGTATGAGCCTGGTGTCACTGGACTCTGCTGCATGCATGGCATGGCATGCTGCACAAGTTGCCATGCATGCATGGCTGCAGCTGATGATGGTACCTCACATGGGGACAGTGGCACACAGGACATGACTCGAACCCTCACCAATGTGCCTGTGCAACTGGTACACACAGGCCACGAAAGAAACAGGTGAGAAAGCTGAAGGACACTACCATCAATGTTAGGAGAGTCGGAGCAAGTGGTGGACAGGTACAACAAGATGCTGTAGGCTATGGGCCTGGTGACCAACAGCAAGCACTCCCCAGCAAGAGGACTCCTCAACAATTGCTACATCTGGTGGTCTCAGCCAATGGATGCAGTGGGGCATCTAAGCAACTGCCACACATGTGATGGACACACATCAGGACATGTCAAGCCATGAACTGCTCACTGGACCCACACACACAGACACACAGTCACCCAGGCACACACACACAGTCACCCAGGCACACACACAGTGTCACCCAGGCACACACACAGTGTCACCCAGGCGCACACACAGTGTCACCCAGGCGCACACACAGTGTCACCCAGGGCACACACAGTGTCACCCAGGCACACACACAGTGTCACCCAGGCACACACACAGTGTCACCCAGGCACACACACAGTGTCACCCAGGCACACACACAGTGTCACCCAGGCACACACAGTCACACATTATGGCACGCACAGTTACACATTATGGCATGCAGTGTCTGTTGTGTAGCACAGATGGTGCTTCTTATATAAATCTGAGCCACATTATATGGCACTTCACCATCTGTACACAGAAACAACATCCATTACAGTACACAGTACACCCTTCCCATGCAGCATGCAGGGGGTGTAGCACCACACAGGAACACATGGATGGCATGCACTGCTGCATGATGCCTACATGCTCAGCATCTATGTACATGAGGGGGCACTGTCCCACAATGATGGCATGCAGGCCATGCGCATCCCTCAGCTTGGCAGTACATGGACATCCTTGAGTTCCATATTGCCAGCACAGGGAACTTGGAGGACAGGTGGCACAGTGGCCATGGGTCCCAGAGGTTTCTTCCACTGGGGGGTTCCTCTCTTGCATGCCACTGACCACATACCCTGTGCATGGGTGGACCACAATGCACACCAATGACCACCCCTCCCTGAGCAGCCCAATGTCACTACAGCTACCACAATAAGAAATATATAAGGCCAATGGGGCACACAGCCTATGTACCCATCCCACCCACTCACATTCAACACAGCGGCTCTGCCTACTGAACATGTGGCATAGCACATACCCATTTGATCAATAACTACACAGCACACCATCAAATACCAGCAAATGTTAATGTTTATTTAACTATCATACATAACACAAGCATAAAGACCACACACAACATCAGGAACATAATACTTACATGTATAAATGCATACTGTACAAAACAAGGGTAGCTGTCAATGCAATAAAAAGGGCAGTTATCCAAACACACAGTACCTGTCTTTCGGATGAGACATTAAACTGAGGTCCCATCTGCCTGGATTGGTGGTAGTTCAGGTGGATGTTAAAGATCCCATGGCACTTATCGAAAAGAGTAGGGAATTTTTTTATTTATATCACATAAGAACTAACAGACAAATCAATATTATTTCATACAAAATCTGAAAAAAAAAAACTTAAAGAGTATTACTTCATACATGAGGAACAAAAAATACAGACAGAAAAGGGAAAATCATGAATACCAAAACAAAGTAAGTCATACAGAGACCACATTCAGAAAGGAAAAATGTACTTAAAAAATAAAATACCACCCTCCCCCACCCTACCAAAAGAGTAGGGGATTTTTTTTTATAAACTTCAAAAAAAACGTCAAAGAAATACAAAACAGTGTTAAGTCACACAACATAAATATAAATCTTAAAAATCATATATGTACTACTGTCATACATTATTCAAATAAAATCAAACCTAAATCATATACTGAAATTCCACCCCCCACCTATACAATAGGGGAAGTTTTTAATGAGATAAGAAAAACACTATAACCATACCTCCTTCCTCCCCCAACCAAAAATTTGTAGAATATTTTTTATACTCATAATCAAAAAATACATAAATCAATTTGACCTCATTCTCTCCTTGAACAATATAAAGGAAAACAGAAGAAAATTTCCTCATACCATAACCCTCAAATACAATCATATCATCCCCCAAATGTTTCCCATTTAATAGCCAAAATATTCTTACTTTCATTACTTTTCAAGGTCTTTAAAACTGTTATTATATGGAATAAAACAGATTCTGAAATGTCCTGCTGTTGTAACAGTAATCGACATCTACTGAGCCATAACCAATACAGTAGATGTAAATACACTATCCGTAGTGTACTCAGACATCCCACTGTAAAGTTTGAGGAAAAAATACCATAAAATAATGCTTCACATGAGGGAGTAAGCGCAAACCAACATTTCCATCTGCTTTTCAACACATCTCAGAATCTAACTGCATATGGACAATGAAAATATAAATAGTTCATTGTTTCTAATTTGGCTACACAATCCACCCTAGGGCAATATCGTTCCTGCAAAACTTTATGTTTTTGATTATTCTTGACATTAACTCTGTCATGAATCCCTAACCATGCAGTATCCCACATATGAGGTGGAATTCTATAATTTCTAATATTGTCAGAGATTTGGTTTTGTTGTTGCACAGAAAATGCTGAAAAAGGGCTGTCACAAAAACTGTTTCAGCACCACCTCATACAATTCTGTCATTGATATTCCCATAAACTGATTATACCCATCTTCCATACTTCAATTTTTATCAAAAAACCTCCTCCCAACCTTTAACCAACCATGGACTTTTTATTTTTATGGAAGAAAACTGCCCAGTCCCATTCTTTTAGTACTCCATCCAAAACACGTCCCCAGCTAGTCCATAACTTAACTTCATTTTTTTATAATAGGTACCAAATTATGATATAAAAAATTGTGAAAAAAAATAAAACCAGGTTAATCAACCCCACCCCCCTTCCTTAATACTTAAATATAAAACATTCCTCTTAATAGGATTTAACCTACTCCCCCAGAAACACCCCCAAAAAAACCCTCATTAATTTGGTCTCCATTTGCTTTGGCAAGGGAAAGACCACACTAATATATACAAAAAATCAGAAGTAAAAAAGTTTTTATATAATGTACCTTTTTTTTGCCACCTTTCATCTGGACCAAACTGCCACCTTAGCCATTACAATATTCAAAGCATGTTCCCAATTAAACAAAGCCATATCTCTTCCTCCTACATAAATTCGTAACATTTTACATGGTTCTTGTGTCACTGGGAACCCACCAAAATAAACCTTCACACAAGGGAGACCTTTTAGGCTCACGATCTTTGTCTTCTGTAAGTTCAATGTGGCCCCTATAATGTCCCCTATTGTTGGGATCAACTCACAGGCAAGTTGAAAGGAAATCTCATCCTGTAAAAGCAAACACATATCATTTGCATGTGTCAAAACCTTGCAGCTTACCCTGTTACCCTGTTCTACCCCTTTATTAATCAGAGAATAGTGCAATATCCATAATAGGGGATCTAAAACAAAAACACAGTAGGGGGCTTAAAGGGTGCCCGTCTTATCCCTCTACACACGATTTGTGGGGTACCTTTCCATCCACTTTCGTAAGGTACTACATTAGCCAAGGCATAGCATAATTTAACCCATCCAATAAACTCAGAGGGGATGCCAAAGGCTTCTAGACAAGACCACAAGAAACAATGTGATACTGCATCAAATGCCTTGGCCTGATCTAAACTTACAAGATAGCCATCTACCCCTAGCTGCTCATTAGCTGAACCACAGTGCCCCAAAAATTCTCTCAATAGCAATAAAACTTCAGAAATATGCCTCTTTGGGACCACACAAAACTGCATTGGACTAATAAAAATATCCATGACCTCAGATAATCTATTACCTAATAGCTTTGCAAAAATCTTCAAAAGTCCGTATTTAATAAAGTCAAAGGCCTCCAATTCCAAATATCAGTTCTACTACCAGACTTAAACAAAAAACACTAACAATTCTTCATACATCTGTGTGGGCAATATATCATCTTCCAAAAAAATAATTATATAATTGTAAAAAAACAACTGGCATCAAACACCATAAAATCTTATATAGTTCTCTGGATAACCCATCAGAACCAGGTGAAACATCTGTATGTAGAGATGAAATAACTAATTCCTGATGAGAAAATGGCTTTAGGAGAGAGAGACAGCATGCATCTGAAAACTACAGCAGCTTAGCCATAGTCAGAATTCTTGACATTTGACTCCCTGCCTCTAGAGGTGTCCCAAACACTACACTAGCATGCTCTTGTAAAATATTCATAATCCCCAAGTTATCTCCATGTTCTTCCCCCTTGCAGTCTACAAGAGACGAAAAACCACGCTGCTCCTGTCTCTTTTGGCTTGCCAGAAAGGGGTTAACATGCTCAAATTTCTCTTGTGTCCAAAACCATTATTCTTTCTGTAGGGAAATAAGTTGAGAGCATTGATATTCCTCCATCTCTTGTCTTATTTGAGTAATACGTGTACTTAAATGATTGCCTTCTGTAGCTTGTTTAGTTAATAATGTTCCTAATTCTTTCCTTAATGCCATATACAAGTCCTGTCTACAAGAAACCCGAATTGCACTAACTACTTCAAAAACACATGTTAAGCATTTTTTTTCAATCTACTCACCATAAACCTCTGTTTTTACACAGGAACAGAGTAGTCACTTTATCATGTGTTATAGTTTGCAACTCCAGCTGTATAGTTTCATTTTGTAATAAGGAAGTATTTAACCTCCAGAGTCCTGGTCCAGCTACCCGTTTAGGGGGAGATTCAAAATGTATTCCTATTAAACAATGATCAGACATTTCTATAGGTACTACAGCTGTAGACGAAAGTTGTAATGATTTTTTAACAAATAAAAAAATCAATCCTGGATGACAATATCCCTTTAAATAAAGTTGGCCTCACATTCAGTGATTTACTTAAATGAGTATTCTTTAAGTCTGCTTGTAATACCAACCATCTCAAAAAGAATTTGTCACAATATTGTTTTCCAGGAGTATGTTTTTCCAAAAAATTAATATTAAAATCACCCCCAAATATCACTTGCCGATTAGTGCAGAGATAGGGTTGCACTTTCTGTAATAATTCAATTCTAAGTGCTTTCATCTGTGAATGATATAAATTTACTAACTGAAGTTGCAAACCATATAATTCTACATCCAATAAATATGCCCTTCCAGGTTCAATATCCACAAGTTTTTGGGTAAAAACATCCTTAATGGAAAAAAAAAAACAACCCATTACCAGAGTCCGTACCTGGAGACCAGAAAAATGTCCCCCAACACCAGTCTCGTGTGGCTTGCACAATTTCCCCATCCAAATGTAGCCTTGCGTCCTGTAAAAAATATATAACATACATCATAGCTTGCAAAATCCCAAATGTCCTAAGACGTCTTTTCAATATTTTAATGCTGTTTACATAAAGACTCGCTATCTTTAATTCCATTCTTTCAAGGGAGGGGTTATAGATTTCCCACTAGATCTAGTCATTCGTTTCTGAAAAACTGGTAATTGGGCTGCTCTAGAAGGTAACGCCTCTTCCCTTGCACCTATGGGGGGTGTTTGAACAATATCACCACCTTCCTTTTCTATAGGTTGATCTCTTTTCATCTGATCTCCCCAGGACATCAGGGGAACAAACCTATTGGAGAGAGGTACCGGAGAAAGAGAAATATTAAGGTTTAGGCCAGTGCTTCCACTCTTTTTACTAACTACCACAAACTCCCCTTCTTCTTGATGGGCCTCAGGGGGTTCAGATTCTTCAGGGGGATTTCTATCTCTGCATCCTCAAGATGTATATTACAAGGTGAACCCCCAGATAATATACTCTGAGGTTAGACCGGAGAGCCTTGTGGAGTGACAAAGGGGGTATCCTTGTCCTCTAGGCCTACATCCAAAAGCAATATGCCTCCCCTGTCTACAGTCAAATGTAGAACAATTTGCCTTTTAGGTGGCGGATGAGATCCCTCTCCAAAATGTCTGAGTCTATTAAGTAGTCCTCCACCTGCCCCTCTACCCCTACGTCTACCCCTCATCCCAGACCTTACCTCAGCCCCAGAATGGTCAAAAAAGGGAGTTTTAGCTTTGTTCAGAAAATATTCTTGGTCAGAAGCTTCATCACAATCATGAGTTGCCCAAGGACATTCCCCATAAGAATGTTCAGAATCTCCACATAAGTTACACACATAAGGAGCATCACAGTTAGTAGCTACATGGCCCCAACCCCCACAATTAACATTTCACTTTGTCGCAATCAGCATTTAAATGTGTAAGAGAACCACATTTATAGCAACTTTTCAGTTGACCTGTATAAAATAGTATCCCTCTATCTCTTCCTAAAAAGAAAGAGCTAGGTAAATGGTGTATCCCGGTGTCAGTTGTACCCTAAATGTCCAACCTCCAGTCCAAAAACCGTTATCATCAATTATAGGTTTTGGATAGTCAAATAATGTACATCTTTGCTCCAACCAATAAGTTATATTGGCCACATTAACCCCCTTGTTTTGAAAAAGTACCGTAATAGTCTTAATAGTTGGCTTTGTGACTGGTATAGCCAGAAAGTCTCCATATTTCTAAATCCTTCACCTCAATATTTCCAAAATTTGTCCAGTAACTGCATAGTGCAGAAGTTGATATAGTAGTGATCACTTGATGAGTGAATGAATGCAGAGACATCTGAAGGTGAAAAACCCAAATTATTAATTATCAAAGTTTTGTCCACCCAAATCCTATCAGGGACCACTGGAGCTTTACCCTTGTAGTGCAATCTGACCAGAAAATGTATTTTTGCCTCTATTGCAGGTTGTTTAAACAATCCTGCATAGGTTTTCTTTCAAGGGGGATTTGTTTGACCTATCGCAGACTCCGATTCTGACTGTGAGGGAGTCTGTGCAGTGTGAAATTAAGTATTTTCAGAACCTTTGCATTGCATACTTGCAATTCCTGTTTCTGCAGAACTCACCTGTGAGTTCCCCTTGTCCTGGTCCAAGATGTTCAGCGACCGCTCAGCAGCGTCTGTCAGTTTCATTTCCAACAGCCTCTCCCTGTTCTGACACATGCGTGATAATGGGATGAATGTCTTGAACAGAGAGGTCCATAGGCTTTTTTTCCCTCAGATCCTTTTTGCAGTTCAGAGTCGACTGGAGCACCCGGTAATGGAAAAGCTGGATCTGGAATCCAGCTATCATTTTGTTGTATCCAACCAGCATTTTGCAGGACTTCTTTAGCTGTCCATGTATCCTCATCTATCACATCATCTTCTGAATTATCCTCCTACTGCATATTTGTCTGCTGTATATGGCTAGTGGAACTCTCAGGTGGTTTCTCCAACATACATGTAGGAAGTTTCTTATTCCCTGGCGATAATGGACTAGCCAAGGATCTTTTCCGCTTCTTCTCCTCTACCAACTTCTGTTGACATATTCCATAATCTCTTTCAGCTACAGAGATTAATTCCAACAATTGTAATTTTTTCTGTTCTAAATCCTCTTGCAATCTTCGTTCTTTGGTGCACTCCTCCATAGGAGCACCCAACACCTTGCTCTGTTCTCCTAACTCCGGGCCAATATCTTGGTCTGCAGGCAACTCAAAGCCATTACTAGCAGTAGACAGCTCCACCAAGAGCTCCGGAGCTCCAGGGACAGAACCTCCTTCCTCCACAGCCTCCATTGAAATGGGACCCTCCATCCTTCAGCAGCTCAACAACACCCCTTCAAAATGAGTAGGGGAATTTTTATTAAAGTTGGAAAGTAAATAACATACATAATAGTGTTACTTCAAACAAAATCATAATACAAAAGGAAAATTAAACAAAAATATGTATTCCATCATACATTCAATACATTAATTCATTGTGATAGACCCAAAACTTAGTAAAATGCATAATCACTTTTTATAGTCAGTCACACAGAGACAGAAATGTTCATATAGAAATCAGCATGCTGAAGTACCACCTCAAATACACAAAAACAGAAATCTATCAAGCATCATATCCAATCTATTGAATTCCATCTAGATTTATAAATGGAGGATGAAACCTTATCATAGTCTTGTACCCTTAATCTAATAATGGAATTCTCAATCATATAGAATAACTCCTCTGTCATAAAATAACGGTGTTGAATGGTAAGCCGACACCGCACATACCAAATTTAAATTTTAAAGCAAAGCAAAAACAACCACATTGTCACCCTATTGTGCTTAGTCCATACATTTGGCAAAATGCCTATGCATAAAATTTCCAAGGACATCTGGAAAAATGGGGATGTAGGCCACTTGTCTAATAGTTTTCCAAAAGTCTAATATAAAAGGACATTCCAAAAACAAATGTGCCATTGTTTCAACTGTGTTATGGCATGTTTCTCTTGGGCAATAACGTTCAGTGGTCTGTTTATGTTTGAAATTTCCTCGTACGCTCAATTTACCATAAAGGGATAACCATAAGACATCCCACATATAAAGTGGAATCTGTGGGGAAGTCAGCTTACTGCCAATTAAAAGTTTATGTTGAGGAGAATATGTGTCAAAAGGGGCTGTATCTTGGAAATATTTTTGAATTATAAAGGCATATGATTCCTTTCTATTGAGATGAAGAATAGATTTCCTTGCAATACCCCACATTTTAATTTTTCCAAAACACACTTTTATAGATTGTGGAAGGTGAGTTATAGATCTTTGTCTCAGTATCATAGTATGTTCCGGCCATGTGGAAAGTATATTTCCCATAGAATCTAGAAGCCATGGTTTCCATCAGTCAACTCTATCCATAAATAAGGGTCTTAAATTTGTATAAAGAAACATGGTAAAAAAGAAAACTATAGGTTGTATCATTTTCAAACCTACATGTTTCCTTTCTCGGAATAAGAGACTTCGTTTTATGAAGTTCAATCTACTACTCCAGATACAGGAGAAGAAACAGCTATACATCTGTGTCTCTAGGGCCAAAGGAAGACTAAAAACTGAACTCAAATACAAAAAAAAATTGCAGTAGAAAGGTTTTCATCATTTGAATCCACTTTAATTTGGACAGTCTCCATGTATTCCATATATTTACCTTAGTTTGTGCTTCCTGAAGCTTATACTTCCAATTCAAATAAGCCAAATCTCCCGTCCCAAACAGAGGGCCTAAAATTTTATGTGTCCCTGATTACTAGTATTCCTATGACATGAGTATCCTGTACATCCTCAACCCTAAGTGGTATACAATTACATTTCTCATAATTTATCCTGGCCCCTGTATATGTCAAAGTCCTGTAAAGCTTTCTCTAGACAATGTACAGAAGGCAAATCTCCTACTAAAAAAAACAATCATCATCTGCATACACTATACATTTAACCTCTGGGTCACTGCATGAAAAAAGGACAGTCCCTGTATCTCTGTGTGATCATGTATGTTCCTTATTAAGGGATCCAAAGTAAATAAATACAAGAGTGCACTCATTGGGCAGCCCTGGCAGACCCCCCTTTGTATGGCACACTGCTTTCCTAGCCATCCATTGCAATAGGCTTATGCTGTAGCCTTGACATAACAGGTTTGTATCTAAGAGATAAAAGTCCTTGGTACCCCATAATGTGCTGAACAGTCCCACAAATAATCATGTCTTACATTATCAAAGGCCTTGGCCTGATCCAGATTGGATATCAGTCCTGTAAGCTTACCTGTAGCCCCTCTCTGGATAATTTCACGGAGCAGTATCAAGCTATCCGTTATTTTCTTGTCTGGTATTGAACAGGTTTGTGCAGGATGTAAGAGGTAATTTGCATGAACCAGTAACCGATTATTCAATATTTTAGTTAATAATTTGAAATCAGTATTCAGCAATGTTATTGGTCTCCGATTCATCAGATCCCCCTCTGTCTCCTTTCTTATGCATAAATATTACTAAACCTTCATTCATACTATCAGGTAAATCACCCAAAATCAATAATTCATTTAAAACCTCCGTAAACTTTTGTAATAATATTTTAAATACAATTTTATATAATTCATAAGGAATGCCATCCGTTCCTGTGGCTGCCCCTGCCTTAGTTTGAGAAAATACAGCAGACACTTCTAAAGGTGTAATGTATGCCACCAACATGGTTTTACTCAGTGTTGACAACTGGGGTAGAGTACACTGGTCTAACCAGAGTTTGTGTGTAGTAAGTAAAATGTCAGGGGAACCAAAAAGCATCTGTACATGGGAATCTACTGCATGGATAGTATCTTTTGAATCTGTACACCATTTTCCTGTTTGATCCCTAATACCTGCCCTGTATTTCTGCTGTCTTTGGAAGGCACAAAATTGAAAAGAATTCATAAAGGCACTATCTCCCTAGGTCCCAAAACACCGTTCAGTCTCCAAGGGCTGTAAACGATCATATTTTACCTTATTTATTCGTTCCCTAATTTCATGTAATGCAGGGAGAACCGATATATCCCCCTGTGCCACTTGAAAATGTAGTTCTAAAAACTGACTCCTGTAAACACTATACATGTTAGTTTTATACCTGCCATTAATCTGTCCTATACATTTAAAATAGTGCTCAATATCATATTTCGTATCCATTCACCACTTCCAATATGTATCATAAAGACAGACTACTGATTTCTTTGCTTCTAACAAGGCTAAAAAAAACTTCTACTGTGGGAAGGAGTAACAGTTCTAAATTTAGTCTCCAGTACCCCAGTCCACGATGCATACTTTCATGACTGGCAAGCATGGCTTCCAAGATAGCATGGAGCTACTGGTAAAGTTTTATTTCCTATTAACTTCAAAGATTCAGACATAACCAAAAATCTATGCGTGTGGCTTTGGTACCTTGAAAATAAGTTTTGTTGGTAGTCTCATTGATAGCCATAACATCTATGAGGCCTGTTTGGACCAATAAATTGTTAAGACAGTTAGCATCACAATACATTTTATTGGTTTGGAGGCCTCTATCTGTTCTATATCTACTGCAATTAAAGTCTCCTCACAAAAAGACATTCTTGGACATAAATAAATACTGCTTTATTAGTCTAAAGACCTCGACCCTAGCAGATTTAGTCTGGAGAGCATACACATTTAGGAAGCGACAGTGTAAGCCACTAATGACCATATCCAACATTAAGACTTGACCTGGAAAAACCATCTACTAGTTGCAATAATTTTTCCATAGGATTATTGACCGCAATACCTACTCCACTGCATGCATCTTCTCCCAATGACCAATACGTAACCCCCATCGCCTCCTACTGTTGCCTGTTCCATGTCTGCTCTAGTATGCAATCTAGTATCTTGTAAAAATACAACATCATGGTCCCCCTTTTCAAATAGTGAAAAAATTAACAGTCTTTTCCTCTCCGACTGAATACTGGTAACATTTAAAGAGGCCACCAACATTTTATATATCTCCAGCATACAATAAATGTATATAAAAATCCATAATCTGTACTTCATTCTGATTTGTTAGTAGTATATTACATATGTCCCATGTCTGCTCATTTCTTCTTGTTCCATTTCCTCACCCCCAATCTATTTTTTTCTTTAACCATGTCTGATTGTTCTAAAGGTTGTTCAACATCAGGCGTCCCCTCAGGTTGTGATGAATATAAAGAGGTTGAATCAGACTCTGTACCAACATCATCTTGCAACACTTGATGGGTATTTTGGAGAGCAAGCTTAGCAAACTCTGGGGCCATTCTCCCCACATTCCAAGATCTAAGGCTGCTTCACCTGGTGGATACCAGTGTAAAGACCTCTTCAGGGGGCAAGGGTGGAGGCATCAATACCTCAGAGGTACATGGAACAACTGCTGGGACCTCAGGTTCTGGTGTTGCAGAAATAGGCACAGTTTCTTCAGTACCCAGTATGGATACAGTCAGTTCTTGCGCTTGAATGTTCTCTTGACCAACTTTGATAGGTGCCTGGTCACTTCGAGGGGGGGGGGGAGGCCTCTGTCTTAGTGCAGCTTTAACAGCAGTATTAATATAAAAATCCTGAATACAGAAATCTCCATTTTTTATTTTGAGCCGCCCAGGGGCAGTCAACATAGGAATGGACTTCCTCACAACAAGAACATTTTGTGGGATGGTGACAGTCTGACATAACATTCCCCAGTTCTCCACACTGAACACATTTGATAACCTCACATGTTCTGCTAAGGTTCCTGGGTGATCCACACTTATAGCAGTGCCGTGGCTGTCCTGGATGAAAAATAAACCTCTTGTCACAACCTAAATAAAAACAACTAGGCAAGAGTTGTAATCCATCATCTAACTGTATTAAATTTACTCTGTATCTCCAGCCACCATTCCAGAAACCCTCTGTGTCCAGGATGGGTTCCAGATTACCCTAAATTGTACATTTCCTCTCAAGCCAATACATAATGTCTTCAACATTTACTTCTTCATTCTGAAGAAAGACTGTTATCACTTTAAAAGATTGTTTCATGAGGGGGATAGCTTGAAAATGAGACCAAGCCAGGTTTGTTTTAAGTAATGCATATTTCATCTAGAATCTATTAAGTAAATCTGGTGTACGAAAACTAATGTCATATGTATTATCTCCAGGGGTATGTATAAGGGTATATACTTCGCTGGGAGAAAAACTGAGTAGTTTTATCAGGACTTTGACTACATAAAACCGATCTGACATATTATCCGTAGATCCCAAAAATCAATCAAACCGCATTTCTGCGCTTTACCAGTGTTACTGGCTTTTTGAAAAGGCTATCAAATGTAGCTGGAGGAACTGTTAATCCAGGCTGGTCCTGTACTAAATCTATATTTGTTACATCCACTCCCATGTCATCCCCCAAATTATGAACCTCAGGTGGCTGTTCCACCATTATCGGAGAATAGGATATACTGCCATCAGACTTCTGAATCAAGCATTGAGCAAAGGGAGTGACTTGTTCATGGGGACCTACTCGTCCTGTAGGAGGGGAAATCCCAAAGCGGATAAGTAATGGAGTCAGCTGAATTAAATCTTCAGCTGGTTGTTGTGGTATGATAGTAGCTTTTAGTTCTTCCTCCAACAAGATGTTCCCACCCACCCCAGATACCCCAGGAATTGGAATAGTAGGATCTGCTATCCAGGCACCCAAATCTAGTTGTATCCAACCCGCACCTTGAAGTGCCTTCTGTGGGGACCAAGGGTCTTGTCTATCATCTACTGCAGGGTTAGGTGGTCTGGGACGGAGAGTGTTTGTCTCCTAAAGCAACAGGAATTGAACTTCTCAAAACTTTACTGCCTGTACCTGGTAGGCCCGAGGGAGAATCAGCCTTGGGCCATTTCCTCTTTCTGTCCTCTTCGGCCTGAAATTGCACCGAGTGGTATTCTGCCATTGCCATCTCCATAGCTCGTCTTTTGTTCTCTAGATGTGAAATCATATCCTCAGACCCCTGTGACAGGGTGACTCCAGCGGTTGTCTCACTGACGCCATCAGTCGCTGTCGGTACTGAATTCACAGGCTCCACCTGGTTTACTGGGCCTTCCCTCGTTGCAATATTTCCGAAGACTTCCGCATCGACTAACGAGGCTGCATGTCGCGAGGGTATCAGTACGTGTTGCTGGCCACCACTCTGGTGCATTCCAGCCGTACCATTCCCCTTGCATGAAATAGAGGAGTGAGCTAGTAGCCATCTGTCCTCCACTGCTCTCCACAGCCATCTGCACTCCAACGCACTCAATCGGCTCCACAGCACCCCTGCCGAAGAGTAGGGGAATTTCCCCGATGTCCTGACCAAATTTTCCTCATTCACTGAAAATATTACCAACAGCTTAATCTGGTTCAATTTCAGTTGCATGCCATCTGTAGCCCCCCTGCACTCTGGTCGCCCCTGAAAAAAGGACTTCTAGGCCCAGTGGGCTTACCCGGTCAACAAAATTCAACAACAAACAACCTGTGGGTGCTAACTACACTATTACACAAGGCTGTAGTACACATGCAGTGGTGGCCAACAACTATGGTACCCTAGTGTGCAGAGGTCCAGTCTATTACTGCACACCATACCTGTCTAGGGTCCCCAGTACAGCTTGTGCAGAGTCCTGTGGGGCAGCCAGCTTCATAGCAATGTCCCTCATCTGCCTATGAAGTATCCCAACAAAGTTCTGCATGCCCCCATTATGCTGTGGCCTACCCATGGAGACATCCATCCCTGCATCCCCAAGCACAGCACATGCATGGGCACTGTCACCCGTATGCTCTGAGGAATGTTACACATCTGACTTCACATGTCCCTCTTCCCCGTGTTTCCTGAGCAGCTCCTTTATTGCCTGTAGCCATACCTTCACCGGGTCCCTCTTGTGCTGCAGTGTCCTCAGAGTTATTATTGTCCCTCTTCTGCTGCATCTGTTGGCTCTGCTTTGCATTTTGGCATGACTCCTTGCATTTAAACTCAGCCATGGCCTGTTGCAGATCCCTCAGGCATGGATGTACATGATCCTGTGTCTTCCTCTGTATTGTCACCTGAAATTACATAATGGGACACAGCTCAATCCGCTTAGTGTACATGTTGCCCAGCACAGCGGCATGGTGTGTCCTCCATAGCATCCCATGATGTTGTGCGTGTGTTGGCCACAAAGCATTACCGGTGCCATGGCACCAGTACTGCACTGCATGCATGGCACAGGCACATACAGTTATGCATGTTACGACACTGACCTATGTAGTGCAAGTGTCCTGCACACATGTATGCAGTGGTACGGGGCATGCATGCCCTGTGCTGCCATGTGCAAGCACACGGGACATGCAGTGATGCATGTAATGTGCCACAGCATGTGGGACCATGTCCACACCATGTCACACACATGCAACCTTGGCAGTCTGTATATGTGGTTACAGTCCTATTTAGTATGTGTGTAGAGTATATACCTACCTTGTGCTGCATCGTCTGTTGCATCATGGCCTCCATCACTGTCCCCGTTTCTGGTGATGTCCAGTCTTCCACCCTTGGTAGACACTCCTGGTGCTGTATCTGTGGGATCATTAATTGGTAATTGGTCACTACATGCCTCTACACAAAGTAAATGCCGTATGCACATGCAGTGGGGGTTGTTCATGCATGCTACCCTTGCTTTACTCACCTGTTTGCCTGTGGTGTCTGTCCCGAATGGCAATGTCTGCCTCCTTTACCTGATCTCGTAGGCGCCACAGGAGTTCGGGCTCTGGAAAGCGACATATCATTAATCTTGTGCTTCAGCTGGTGTATTGTGTGTGAAACAACTGACAGGGCTTGTAGTAATTTGGCAATGACATGCCACACCCTGTCCTGCTCCTTGGGTGTGTGCTGTGAGGCACCTTGGGGCATAATCACCCGTGCCAATTTCTGGACACAGCTGACCAGGAGCACAGTCTCAGCATCTGTGAAGTTTGGCTGTGTTGTATGTTTGCTGGCCATCCTGGGGTGTAGCTACATCTCTGCTGCATGTGGCATTGGATGCTGTTCCTCTGTGCAATGTATAACACCCAGCAGCTCTGTAGAAGCAATGCCCCTGTGCTGTGGCAGACAGCCAGTGGTGTGACTGGAGTGTGGTCAGACACAGACACAGACCAATGTGGGCTTAGTTGGAGCATGTGTCTGGCATGTGTTGGTGTCCTACAGCTGACTCACACAGGGCTTAGATGACCACAGGCCAAGGTAGCACCCCTACACTTCTGTGAGCTTACATCGGTGCTTTAGCAGCAAATTCACATTGACTGCAATGGGGAATGATGTGCACTGGCAGCTGTTGTGGATTCACAGCGTCACTGTGGGGATTTGACACATCACTGTGTAAACACTGCAATTCTGAGGAGTACTGTTCACAGCACTACAGGGCGGGAAGCATGTGGTGACTGTGCTGGAGTATGGAGCAGGCTGCAGAGCACGGCAGCACTTCACTCACAGTGGTGTCGCACCAATGCTGTAGACTAGAGGGTGTTGTCCATCAGAGGGTGCTCCCAAGGGAATGACGCACTAACGCAAGTCAGGCTACCACTGTGTTAAATGTCATGCTGGGCTGCATGCATGACGCACATCCCATAGCTTCTGCAACAGCTGAGTCACTGTGCCAGCAGTCTGAGTCACCTTGCTGCTATTGCCACACCCATGATGCAAATCAGGCTGGATTCAGCCACAGTTGCGTCAGTGGAGTGGGGTTAATGCTGCATGTGCATCATTGAGTGGGGTACTGCATCATCCTTTGATTCTTGATGCACTCAGCAGAGGACTGGACCATATTAGCTTCAGATGGTGCCCCACATTGTTGCTGGATGGCCAGAATGTGTTCCCACAGTCCAACCATGTCCCCTATGGCCTTGTGACCACCAGATACAGCAGCGCATGTCAGCAGTGATGTTGGCTAATATACTGGTGGCATGAATTGGCCAGGACAACAGCAGAACTGCAGCACTATAATGGGGTACACTGTGTGCATCATGTTTGTGAGTCAGGGTTGTCACTGTGGTGATGGGCAGTGGTGGGGCATTGCACTGATGGCACATATCACGCATCACTGTTACAGTATATGCCCATGGGCTATGTCTGTACATGCATCTTAGTGGGGACTGCATTCTATGCCCATGATGTGTCATGCTGCTACCTGGGCACAGCTGTAACACTGCAGACATGGTGATAGATGAGTACAGAGCTGCAGTGTGGCCACCATCCCAGGTAGCAGTGTGTCACTCCATGATGCCTCTGGGATGAGGCATTGGCTTGTTGTCCTCCACCTGGGTGTCTGCTGTTGCTCCTGTCCATGCAGACAGTGTGCAGTACCACAGTGACACTGTTCGATGTGTAATGTCCATGCTACAGATGTCACCAACTAGAAGCATGCTGGTGTCACTATATGGCACTGGTTCACTTGAAGTGGTTTCTGACAAGCATTGGCCGTGTCTGGTGTCCAGCTGCTGCCTGTGTTGCTGACATTGCCATGCACTGCTGCATTGTTGCCATCAACATCATTATTTGAATTATCATGGGGTGCCACTCCTGCATTGCTGTCATCCATGTCACTGTCCTCCTCAGGCAGCTGTATGCACTGCTCAGTTGCATGTTGTATAATGTGCAGCATGCTATAAATATCTTGCACACCATGGCTGGGCAACACTGCAGCAAGCCACCTGAATGATTGAGGCAATGGAAGTGCATCTTTAGTAGTCTAAATGTGCACTCTATCACTGAGCGCATTACAGCATTGGCCTCATTGTACCTTCTCTCACCTTCTGTAGCAGGTGCCCTGCAGGGTGTCATCAGCCAGGGCAGGAGCAGGTATCTACTGTCACCTGCGGACACATATGTAACTGTTAGCATGCATGGGGTATGCTGGGTGGATGATGTGTGTCTCTGCATGGCTTGTGTGTTCCAGCACTGCATGCATGGTGGTTTCATGTGCTGCTGCTGTGCACGTATGCTGCACATTCACATGTGTGCTGGCCTTTGTGTCTGTTGCATGCCCCCAGAGTTCCTGTTACCCGCAAGACCACCCATGTGACTATGCACCAGTGCCTTGTGCATACTATGGCTCTCATGTGGTGTGCAGCATGCTGCCGGTGTATCCTTGCACCACATGACAGTGTGGTCACATACAGCCATTGCACTACAGTGTGTGTGTATGTACCTGTGATGTATGTTGCTGCATGTTGAGCTGTTCACAGCTACATCACTGTGTGCCCAACATTGTCCATGGCATGTGTCCTGTGCCATGCATGTGCGCTCCCATATGGTGTATGCCACAGTGTGTGTATATTTGTCTTCTGTGTCAGATGGGCAGCTCAGCATCTGCCCTTACACAACATGTCTGATACTGTGTGGTTCAGTCATGGTGTGCCCCTCAACAGTGCTGTGTGTGCCCATGACAGCCACCATGCGTGTTGATCTGCCCACTACCCATATACTGGTCATCGTGGGGCATGTGGACCTGTGTGCGTACACCTTTGATCACTGTCTGCGAGCGCGTGTGTAGTGACCATTACTGTCAGTACATCTGTGACACTGGCTGCCATATGTGTCGTCCTTTGTACCCCTGTGTCACCAACGAACATGTTGTGTTTCTTAAGCGGTGCCCTGACCTTGACTCATGGCTATTGTGCAGGACTCAGCTGTCATGCTGCAGTGCAGGGTATGTGTTGTGGGTGTGGTGTGGCACATGTGCACCTGTGTTGTACCTGCACCCACCTATCAGCCAGCCATTTGTTATGGCTCCATGTTCAAGGGCCTCAGAAATTCCGCAGTGCCTGAAGATGCATGCATCATGGGACAATCACGGGTACTTCGCCTCTACGTCGTGTATTCTGTTCCAGCTGCCACATTATTTTATTTTTATTTTAGTCTTTGGTAACCAGGTAAGGCCCACTAGGCACAAGTGCCTGTTTTCAAGGGCGACCTGGGAACACTGGGTGGTTAAGTGACTTGCTCAGAGTCACACAGTATGCAAGTGGAGGTTGTGAGAATCAAACTAAGGTCTGGTCTGCTAGATGTACCAAGCTTGTTCACACCTCATTCTTCTAACCTCTAGGCTATACTGCCAGGCCACATATCACCTGCATGCTCATGCTGTGGAAGCCGTTGCAGTTGACATATATTTCCTCATCTACTGTGGGTGCCTTGATGCCGATGTGAGTGCAGTCAATTGCACCAAGCAAAAGGGGCAGCTGTGCTACGTTGTAGAAGCCCTGCTGCATGGCATGCTGTCCATGGGCAACCCATGGGTAGCATATGCAGTCCCTTGTCCAGCATATGAGTGCCTCCACCACCTGATGTATACAGTTTGATACAGATGACTGGCAGATGCCTAGCATGTCTCCGAGTGCTGTTTGGAAGGTTCCAGTGGCTAGGAATCATAGTACCACACTGATGTTCACCTCAGCCACTGTGGGGTTGCTTTTCCAGGTCCAACTAGTCAGATGTGGCCTCTGGACATCACAGAGTGTAGTGATGGCTACCTTTGACAGGCAGCAATGAGCAAGGCACTGTTCTTCACTGACATCTAGGTATGAGATTCTTGAGCGATACACCTGGGGTGTGAAGTTCCTGTGGGCTACCAGCTGTATCCGTTGTGCAGCTTGGTGCTGCCTTGCTGCTAGACAGCATTGCCATTAGGCACGGTGCTGCCTCCGTATTTCTATGAGCATCATGAGCATGAGTATGGCTGCTGCACCTGGCATTTTCCTCTCATTCAGGTCCCACTGTGTTGTCTGCACACCACTGTGTCTTTCGCCTGACTGTGTCCTGCCTGTGCTATGTGTTGCTTTCTGTGTTCTAAGCACTTTAGACCAGGCTTGGCTGGCCTAGCAGGTGTGGCCACTTTGGGATCAGCTGCTCTGCCAATCGCATTCAATATTTGAAGTCCCGCTGCTGTGGAGGCCTGTGGATGGTGCAGCCATGCCTGCACCTTGTTTCAAGGGTTTTGGTGGCGCAGAGGTGATGCAAGCTCAGTTGACGCATGCTGCAGGGTTTTGACAGTACCTCAGTTGGAAAATATGATTTGCCGCAAGGTTTGATGCAAGCAGCTCTTCTGTCATGGTTCATTGACATAGCATTGCATTGCATCAGGGATCACTGACGCAAGATGCCTTACTGCAACTCTGCAGCTTCCAAAATCCTGCCCCTGGAATAAATATTTCAGTGTCAGGTTCTCATCTTCTGATTGACCAACAGGAAAAATGCTGCTTTTATTTCTTTCTTTGCATTTGTCAAGGTTATCAAAATCCCTGTGGCAGTCTGTTCCTTCCTCCTCCTCACTCTTGGAGCTTAGCCCTTCCGCATCCTGGTTCTCCTCAAACACCAGGTTTGGTGTTGCACTCAGATTGCTCATACTTTAGGTTCCTAGTACCATAAAAGCTAATAAGGTGCTATTTCTTGGAAAACCCAACAAATGTTTATGTTCGGACTGCATTTTACTCTGAAATTCAAACAAGGAAATAAGGAGAAGTCCAATGCCTATTTTGAGAAATGGCCAACCAGAAAGTCTCCTCAGAGCGTGCTCTGTGCTCCCCCAGCTGCACCAAACGAGGCAAGTAGTAGTGTATCAAAAATGATGGTATACACAGGAATGGTGGTGCTGGCAGAAAAGCAGCCAGCTTTTGTAATGTGCAAATGAAAAAGGCAGCACTCACTTTTCAGTTTCAGGTGCACAGTAAAAACTTGCTAAATTAGCAGTTCATTGTTAACTGGCAACCACATGGTACTCACAGTATTTAACCTTTCATATTGAAAACTGCATAAAAAAATCCTGTTACATGAAGACAAACATATATATAGCATTAAATGTACCCTAAATGGTATTTGGAAGTAAAGAATAAATAGGTTTATCTGTCAAAAGGTCAAAAAATCGTAACAGGACCATTTTTGCTACCTCAGGTTCATTTCTATGCAGGTGGTCAAGTGCATTGGAAAAGGTCAATTTTCCAAGCTACATATAAATACCAACTCCAACTTCTATGTGCTTTAACAACAACCTAAGCATAAGATTTGTCACTACAGAGAGTTAATTATCCCTTAATTTCACTTTATTTTTAGCTATGGTTGCTGAGCACATACTAGAAAAAATAAATATCAAAGGTTGTGGTGGAACAAGCTGGATGGTGCAGGGGTGGGGAGACCAGCAAGTAATTAACATTAAAAGGTTCCAATATAAAGGAATTAAGGGAGAAATATAGGGGGATCTGGGGGTGTTTATAACTCCATACTTTACCTTACTAGAGAATCACTCTTATTCAGGAGTACAACCGTGATTAAAATGGAACAATGAAAACAGAATCACAATAGCGCTATGGAGTTGTTATGCTAGCGATGTGGGTCTCTACATCTTATATGTAATCAAGTCCATAAAAGAAACTGTTCATGGTGTCAAACAAATAGAAAAAGCAGAGTAAAGGACAAAGTCCAGTGCCAGTTCAATTCAATGATTCACATGGCCTGAGCTTTGTGGGCATACAGAACTGCAGCTCTCACTCTGCTTTTCTCAGATTCAAGCACCTGGTGTTCCTAGAAAATAAAAGTGGGAAAAAGGTAAATAATAAGAAAAGGATCAGAGTTTAAGTGTTCATTTTTATTTCATATTTTTAATTTCAAACATTACTTTTTCTACTATAATTGTTCCACTTTTATAAATAAGGCGTAAAATCTACTTCCTCATTCAGCTCCATCAGGATAACTGTATCCAAAGTTACTAGCCATTTTGTCTCTTTCTGAGACAAAACATAAATTCTGTTACCCCCTCTTGGGTGCCTTTCTACATGTTCAAGCACAGCAAATGTGAAACAGTCAGAGTTGCTATTATTTATTTATTTATTTGCTTTTGTTAACCAGGTAAGCACACTAGACAGCCGAGTGACTATTTTTAGGTGCGACCTGGGAGGATTACAATGTACATACAAGAACATTAGGCAGAGTCAAGGTAACATAAAGAATTCAGGCATAACAGATTGATAGCTAGATAACAGCATGATACAGGCATCGTCAATAAAGCAAACAATATAGGGTAAGTCATACCCTCGGGAAGTAAGAATAGAGGGTTAACAGGAGGAGTACAATAGACTGAGTACCCCCACAGGGAAACAGGTGGGCAGGGAAAGGGCCCAGTGCATGTTGATAACATTAGAAACAACTATCAGTTACAGGATCTAAGTGCCAGCAATAGCAGGAGCCTCGGCCCTGCAACAGTCCCCACTGAGAAAAGGAGCCACAGCCAGGGTCTATAAGGCACAGAGACCCTGGTATTCGAAAACATTGGCAGCAATTGCATTACAAATGTTGCCATTGATAATAGCTCGGATGTGTTCCTGGATTCTACACTTAGCTGGCCTTGTAGTTCTGCCAATGTAATAGGCTGGGCAGGTACACCAGCACATGTAAATCACGAAAGGCATAGTACAAGTGATGAACTGATTAACCATTTTAAACTGCTTTTCATTCCTCGTGATCAGCTTACGTGTGCTCGCACACTTGCAGATGTTAAATCTGCCACACCTAAAGAGACCTTCAGGTTTCTTTTTTAGCCAATCTGTAGTTTTGGATTTTTTCAGCATTTTCCATAAAGGGACTGTGAGTCACTCTATCTCCAATATTTTTTCACTTGGAGAAAGTGACTCAGGTCTTTGGAGCTAGTTCAGTTTTTAAAGCTGAATCAGTTAGACGTAATGGGCAAAAGTTGTGTACCAAGCTTCCCACTCGGCCAGCCAAGGGTGTGAATTCAGTTACAAAAGTAACAACTCCCCCTGAACTGTCTTTTACTTCAGTGGACTGATGTATACCTTTAGTTTTTGCTGTTCTAGGTTTTAATAAGTCCTTCCTCTCCAATTTGTCTACCTTTTCTTTAGCTTCTAACACCTGTTCTGTGTATCCCCTTTCTTTTAGTCTATGGACAAGATTTTCTACCTGTACCAGATACTCCATCTCTTCACTGCAATTTCTTATAAGCTTCAGCATCTCCCTATAGGGTACTGATTGTACCCATTTTCTAGGCTGTGAACTATTAGCATGCAAAATAGCACTGGCTGCTGTGGATTTCCTATACCCCTTAGTCTTAATTGGTTTTCCACTGATTTCCATTAATTCCAGACCCAAAATTCTAGTATTATTTTTATTGCACTCATGAGTAAATGTGAGTCCTAAATCATTGTTGTGTTGCTTGCACACATGTGCAAGAAACATTGCATCACCTTCATCAAAAGAGGGTTGTGGAGGCGTGGCAGTGTTGTGGTGAATGGCAGCAGTTCATTCGGGGGCTGGTCTCTGCCTCGGCCAATAGAGGAGCATGCTATTGATGAAGGCAGTTAATGAGCATGCCACTATGATCAAAGAAACTCAGCCAGAGCAATCAGGGAGTGCCCCATCACTACGCAATCAGCTGTTTTTGCTGGGGGGTGTCCCTGACTGCAGCAGCCAATTACAAGCTGCAATGTGTGAATGTGTGGTGTCCCCATGGTGACAACTTCTCCGTCAGCCTCTCACAGTCCCCATGAAGCTGACGAGAAGCCGCCATCAGCTGTTCAGTGTGCCTTCCTGGTGAAACATTTCAAATAAATAAATAAATAAAAGCCAATGGGGTTGCCCATTCTCCATGTCAGCATGATCCCTCCCAGTTCATTTGCCGATGGGGTAGCCCAATCCCCGTCAGCATGATGCATCCCTCCCATTTGTTGTGTGCTGGGGGGTGCCCAATCCCCCTCAGCTCACGTGCCCCCCAGCACAGTATATGGCTGATGGGTGCCCAAACTCCATCAGCTCCACTCCCCTTGAGCAACACACATCCAGGTGGCATGCTGGGAGCCCATCCCCAGCGTGCCAATCGTACTGCGATGTCCGTGTTTTTTTTAATACCCTGTACAAATAAAGAAAATGGTCCTGCACTGTCTGTGCCACCCCGGCCCAACCAGCGCCCACCTTCTGTACACCCAACTCCCCACACCCCTCCTCACCCCATATTTACTTCCAGAGCCTGGCGTGATAGTCTTCAGTGGACTGGGAACATGTTTTGCACTCTTCAAAGCCGACCATGAACTGAAGAAATGCCGGTAAGCTGTATAATGGCATAAATAGGGTTTTTTCAACTTAAGTGTATATTTTGGCCATTTTATAGGAATTTTTTCACCAAATTTTCAACATAGGGTTCTTGGGACCCCACCTCATGAACACAGTCACTGTCATTTTGTTCTTCAGTCCTGAAAGCTGATTTTGAAGTCACTGCATGGAACCATCTTTCAGGACCAATTAATGAAATGACAGTGCCACAGTTCATGAGGTAGGCCCCCAAAAACCCTCTGTTAAAAATCTGGTGAAAAAATTTCCAACAATAACTGTTTTACGAATGTGCATTGCACTGTTCCTACACACTCGCGTAGCTTCAAGAATTTTTAATATTTTCATTCCAGATTTTCAAGCTTGTCATTTTACCCCACCTCTTCGGAACAGTATAGCTGTCATTTTTCACATCTTGCCCAAAATGTATTTTTGCACATGTAGCACACAATGAATGCGGTAGGTGTCGTAAATCAATGTTCTGGACAAATTAAGAAAATCACAGTGACACTGTTCATGAGCAGAGGTCTTGAAATGCCTACATTGAAAATGTAGTGACAAAAGTCCATAAAATGACTGTGTTATGATCATGCATTCTGCAGTTTCCATGCACCCATGTAACTTCACGAATTTGTAACATTTTCACTCCAGATTTTCAACATTGGCATTTTTCCACACCTCCTTATGAACAGTTCAGCTGTCATTTTTCACATCCTGGCCAAAATATGTTTTCACACTTCTGGCACAGAATAGCACGGTCACTGTGGGAAATCAGTGTTTGGGACAGATTAAGAAAATCACAATGACACTCTTCATGAATGGAGGTCCCAAAATGCCTATGTTAAAAATCTGGTATAAAAATCCCCAAAATAATTATGGGTGTGCATTGTGCAGTTTCTATGGATGCTTGTAACCTCACCAGTATTTTCATATTTTTATTCCAGATTTTCAACATTACCATTTTTTCACACCACCTCATGAACAATACAGCTATCAATTTTCACAACCTGTTCAAAATGTGTTTTCGCTCCTGTGGCACCAAATGGCGCAGTCACTGTGCAAAATCACCTTTTGGCTAATAAACTGATAGTGTCACTGTTCATGCAGTGGGGTCACAAAAAGCCCATGTTGAAAACCTTGGAGTAAAAATACCAAGAAATGCCCAGGGCATTAGGGTTTCCTACCATAACGCCCTACCCTGTAGGGACTGACAGGCGTCAGGGATGTGACTTGGGATTGTCGACAGTAATGCTCACGCCATTCCACCCCTACCCCCACCCTGCAGCCAGTGACAGGCATTGAGGTGTGCCTTGGACTCTTTGGCCCCAGAGTTCACCCCATTCTCCTATACTGCACCCATTTCAGCATATTTCCTTATGGAATGAGGTGAGTGTAAAGCCCGAACACCCCAAGGCACACCTCAACACTTGTAAGTGTCTGCAGGGTAGGGTGAAGTGAAATGTCGTGACCATTATGGGCGACGACCCAAAGGCACACCCCAATGCCTGTCCATCTCTGCAAGGTGGTGGTGGAGTTGGCATCAGTTCAATACTTCACTGCCATTCCTATACTACATCTGTCTGACTCCTGCACTTCCACTGCTAATGCCAGCAAGCAGCCATTCAGCATTGACAAATGCTTGTGTTCATTTGCAAGGCAAGCAATCATACTGGTATCAGTCTGAACTGTGAGGTGGCTTCGGGGACAGGAGCCCTTCCTCTGCTCCACCTATCAAAGCTTCAGAATACTGAATCTACTCCCTAATTACATCCACTGTCTGCCTTTCTCTTCCTTTTTACATTGCTTGAGCTTGCACAAGAAATGGTTTGCTACAGAGAACAGCATTGCAGAGGTGTGACACTGCCTAGCCCAATGCAGGTCAAGCTGCACTGGGCTCATCCTTGACAGACCAATTACCATGCAAGCTAAGTATGACAATGGTTTACAGTTTATGGGCAGAAACTTTGTGTAATTGAACTAAATGAAGTGCTCCAATGAGGGAACACTTCTTCCATTTCATATACATAAAGCCGTGCCCCTCCCCTCCATCGCTCCATTTTCCTTGCTGTCTCTCCCTCCTCCCCTTTACACACCTTTTGTCTCATGTGTTCCCAGTACCTTATTTCTCCCTTGTTGTCCCTCTGACCCTCCTGTCTCCTCATGTTTTGCATTTCCTCAAGCCAGGCTCCAGTGACCATGCTTACGTGACTGGCTAAACTGTGCGGGAGGAACCAGAGAAGCTTTAGCTTAAACAATGTACCACAAAGCTGCCTAGTGCTCCATGGGACAAGCATTGCTGTAAGAGCTGAAACCTGATATGCTCCAAGAGACAGAGTAGATGGCCGACTCAGACTGTGCATGCATTTTGTGAATAGCAGAATACCCCAGTAGCACTCCAAATATTCACGCAGCTCTAAGAATACACTTTTTTCTTAAAGCGAATCTGTACAATTCTTGTTTTGAGTGGATTTGATTGACTATGTGGCAGTACCTGACAGTGCAATAATGCAGACCTCCATGCAACCAGAGCAGTTAACAACTTATGTGTACACACTCAGCCACCCCATGGACCACCAGGCACCGAGCCCACAATGAAATCAGTACTGTCCTGCACAACTTGTAGCTTCTGAGGCCCCAGTCCATGCTGTGTGCAGTCAGATTGCATTTTCAAACTGCAGTCCAGTGGCACAGACAGATTATATCCTCAAGTTGGGGAAGGGCAATGGGGACAAGCTGTGTGCAGTGATCCCACTGTGCAGTCTGATGCAGAGAGAGACAGAGAGAGAGAGAGAGAGAGAGAGAGAGACTGAGACAGAGACAATGTCAGGCAATGGTATGGCAATCTCATGTCTGTGTGACAAGTTGTGGCTAGGGGACACAGAAACACCACACAGTGCAAGACAGCAAGACGCACATGGCAGCTGTGTAGCCTGTGAGCTCAGAGACAGAGTGTCTGTGTTCTGCCTGCCACTACTCTGTCCAGTCTGCAGATAATCAGCAGTCTTAGTGGGTGAGAAGGTAGTTGAGAGTGACAATGGCCATGCAGTCTGGTGTGTAAGACAGAGAGAGAGAGAGAGAGAGAGAACCAGACAGTTGTAGACAGTCGATACCAAAGTTGAGGCAATGTGCTGCATCTCTCTCTGTCTGTCTGTCTGTCTATGTCTCTGTCCGCAGAAATAGTGGAAGCAATGATCAGCAGTATACAGCCCTCTGACAGGCTGTAATACAGGAGAGTAGAGGAGAGAGCGAGCGTGACAGTGGCCACTCAGCGTTTCCTTTCCTGGCACCCCCCCCCAACTGTGGCTGCCCCATTGCTCGTTCCCCACCCTCAGTGCACAGATGATAGAGTGAGAGACAGAATCATCACTCTTCCACACCTGCACCATGGCTGAAATGTCCTGTGAGACAGCAAGAGAGTACATTGGGATTTTGTTGTCTGTGGCCTCCCCTTGCTCCCCAATACAGAACAGTCCTGCAGTTTGCATACAGGAGAGATCTGTATATTTTCTCTATCTCTCTCTCTCTTTCTCTCTCTCTTTCTCTCTCTCTCTCTCTCTCCCTCTTTCTCTGTCCCTGTCTCTCTTAGTGTCTTTTTCTTTGGGAACCTCTGTGCTGCTTTCCCACCTTCCATACAACACTTTCTCTGTGTCCTATTCTGCCATCCTCCCCCCATCCCAGTGACAGAGAGTGAGAGAGTGCAACTGAGTTTTTTCCCTAACATTCAAGAACGAAGCTTGGTGCTTAGAGAGAAAGCGACATAGAGAAAGCAAGACAGTGAGAGAGAGAGGGAGAGGGAGAGAAAGAGACACTGGGGAGCAGCATTGAAGAGACAATGTGTGCTGTGTCCTCTCTGTGTGTCTGTGGATAGTAGTATGTTAGGAGGACATAGTGGGGAACAGCACATGCAAGTGGCATATGCTGATGTGTCTCTCTGTGTCTAGTTCAGAAGAAAGAGAGACAGACATAGAAACATAGAAATTGTCTGCAGATAAGAACTGCCTGGCCCACCTAGTTTGCCTGTAAGCCCTTGTTCTGGATTACTTCTGACCCATTCACTGCTGTACCTCTATGGTTCCCTTATACCTGTTCCAAGCATGATTAAATCCATCCACAGTGATCAGTCCCACCACCTCCTGAGGCAGACCATTCCACATGACCACCCTCTCTGTGAAGAAGAACTTCCTCACATTCTCTCTTAGCCCCCCACCTTCCAATTTCATGTCATGCCCCCTCATTCTTTTGCTCCTCCTGTATTGGAAAATGTCTCCCCTACACCTTGTTTATACCCTTGAGGTACTTGAATGTTTCTATCATATCCCCTCTTTCCTGCCTCTCTTCCAGTGAGTACATATTGAGGTCCCTTCATTTCGCCTCATAAGTCTTGTGTTGCAAGCTCTGTACCATCTTATTAGCCTTCTCTGCACCATCTCCAGCCTGATAAAATCCTTACGAAGGCGCAGCCTCCAGAACTGCACACAGAACTCCATGTGAGGCCTGACCATGGTTTTATATAATGGCATCACTACCTCCCTCCTTATGCTGGTGATACCCCTGATTATGCACCCCAGCATGTCACTGGCTCTCCCAGCTGCCTTAGCACTTTGACATTTTCAGGTCATCTGAAATAAGAACCTCAAGGTCTCTTTCCTTCTTTGTGACTTTCAGCAACTCCTCCCCCATCCTTTAGCTTTCCCTTCTGGTGAACGTTGGAATGAGGAATCGAAGGAGCTATGACCTGTGGAGTCCTGAGCAGTGTGTGAGTGTGGAGAGTGGAGCATAGATTCCTGGTGACAGATTGAGATGAGGAGGAGAACCTGAGAACCCTGACTAAGCAGCAGGGAGCAGGGAGGAATTTTGAACAATGTCCAATTTAGGATATACTCCAGTGGACTGGTGAACTATGGGAGGAGTTCTTCCTGACCACAACCTCATCCTAGTGGTGTGTCGTGGTGCTGCTGCCATTGGGCAGCCGTATCTGTAACACTCCATGTCCATTACACGTAGCTGGTGGGCAGCCATAGTGGGAGTGGTCTGAAAGAGGTATTGGGTTTGACAGGACTCTCCTTCCACGAATGGTGGAGTATTGGTGATGACTGGGAGGCCTCTTTTGTGATGCGCTGTTTGTGCTTGTTATCAGTGACTCAGTGGAGCAAAGAAACAGAACTTTAGCTTCCTGGATGTTCTGGCTTGCTTTCCTTGCTCCCCAGTTTTGGATTTTGTAGTGGGTAATGGCATTGTCTATAGACTGCATGGCCCAGATATTCAAACTGCACCCAAAAAGTGCGCAACAGCAGGAGCAAGCACAAGTCCACTGCGCCCATGCGCAAGAAGCGCAATATTCAAAAACTGCACAGGTCAAGGTGCGCCTGTGGCACATGACTGAATATCACGCCACCTGCATCATAGCACAACCAGGGATGTGCAGTTGCACAGTCCAGATTCACCACAGTGCAACCAGGTATGCTCAGTGGAGCAGTTCAGATGTGCCATAGCGCAACCAGGGGTGCTCAGTGGAGCAGGGCAGCAGTGCAACAGCTCAACCAGGGATGCACAGGGACAGGATGCAGGGGCCCACCACCCATGCCACAGATGGGCAGAGGAGCACACAGCAGAACAGACATTGCCCCCACACCCCATGCACTGCACAACTGGTGGAGAGCTGGAATAACCACTGGCCCATGGATACCAGCAACAAACCCACAGCCGGGGCATGGTGCCCCAGCACACCCACTGGCAAGCTGTGACCAGCACACAAGGAGGGCCGGCCACCCCATGCCACACCATCCCACCAATGCAGAGCACACCCTGCACCGTGATCCCCAGACACCCTGCCCAGGAGCAGCGTCCACCAGTGCAGGACACCCCATGCATGCCACCACCCCCACTGTGAAAATGCAACCCTGTGCACCACAGAACCATGCAAGGCACCCCACCATGATCACCTGTCAGTAGGTGGCAGCACACAGCGATGCAACGACTGCATACACGGTGCTACCACACACGTCACTCCCGAGTACAGCTGACAGACCGACCATGCATCAGCACATGAGGTACCCACATGTGACAGGGCATGCCCAGACCTCACCACCAGTCATACAGCACCTGCACACCCTCCCAAGGACACACCCGACCAAGCACTGGACACAACAGCCAGCGCAGACACCCACAGTGGTGCATGGAAGCATGCACCACACAGGATGCAACACAGTGCATGGACAAACACCCACCCATACCCAAGGGCACACCAATACAGGGACACAGTAGCGGGACAATCAAGCCCCCAGTGTGTGGCCATGGAAACTGTGTACACATAGCCAGCACCCCTCCATGGCACAGGAGTGCCAGCCACCCTGCGCAGGCACCATGGAGCTGTATGCCACCAGCATGCGTCCAGAGCACAAGTGACAGACAGTGGTGCACATCCCCTGCGACACACACAAGCGACAGCATGGAGGTGGCACAACAGCGGAGGCCACAGTATCACCCGAGGCAGACATGCACCACACCAGTGACAGGAGGCAACCCAGCATTGTGCCGGGTACAGTGGCTGTCCAGCATGGACAGCCACCACTGACATGCCAGTGGACCTGCGCAGGTCACAGACATGCAAGGGTGTCAGCTGCACAGGCCATGGATGGTCTGACAGGGTGCCATGGACACAGAGCATGCACTGTGGATCACTGCACACAGTCATCCAGTGCACAGGGAACAACACACACACCACAGACAGTGACTGATAGCTACTCCCACACCATACTCACTTCCCCACGGACACACACACACACACACACACACAGAATGCACCACCTCTGATGCCATGCACACCACTGCAGCTGAGCATCTATAGCCTGCTGCAAATCAGAGACCACCACAGTAGGCACATCAAAGCAAATGTATTGAAAAACAGCAAACAAACTATATACAAATATTTACAAAAGGTTGGGGAGGTCACAAACAAGGTGGGGTGGGTAGGGCAGGGCAGGGTGAACTAATAGTAGAGGGAAGGAGGGAGTGAGGTGGGTCCAGGGTGTAGGGAAATCAGGGCATCAGTAAGCTCAGCGGGAGCCCCACTACCTGCTCGGCTGCTCCTCCCGCCATGATGCCATCTGACTCTCCAGCCTTGTCAATCCTTTCTAGATTTTCAGTGACGCCCTGGCAACATGAAGGATCTCCCACAATGCCACTCTGATATCCTGCAGCTGCCATCCACCTAGGGACAAGGAGCAGAGTCAATAGGTGAATGACAGCCCCATGCAGCCCACCCACTGTGCATGGCATACAGCTGTGGGACATGCCTCTGTGATGGTATGTGACCACCCGCAGTGATTGCGTCCACAAGGCCTGCCCACCCAGGTGCACACCACCATGCGGACCACTGCACACACCCACCAGCCAAGTCCTGCACAGCACCACCATGGCTGTTCAGTGACATGGCTATGCGGTGTGAAGGCAGTGGCACAGCCATGTACCCGGTGCAAGCATGGAGCACCATTGATGCACTCCCAGACATGCAGTGCCACTGGACAGTGCTGACTGTAACAAGTCGCATGCATGGCAATGGTGTCAATGGATGGTGGCCATGCCCTACTGCCCACCCTGTTACACAGCATGCAATAGTAATCATGGATGTAAGGCACTCACCATCATTTGGCTGGTCCCTGCGCCTGTCTGGTACTGCCACCCTCTCGGCCTGCTGTTGATCACGGTGCAGCCTTCCTTCCCTCGCACTCCGGCGCTCCTCTGGGCCTAGGGTACAAACATGGAGAGAGGAACATCAGTACAATCCAGTAGTAAAGTCCCCCTGCCCCCGTGTGTGTGCAGTCCTACACAGCCATACCCATCCTTCCCCCATCCTGATACCACCACCACAGCCCACACTGGACGGCCTCCCCATGTGCTGGACACATGCCACCCTGATACCCGTATGGACGTGGACAGTGTATGTATGGGGCTACTACCTGGTCATGGCACCGTACCCCTCCTGGCACATGCCCGCAGGTGGGCAAGCCTTTCTGGGTCCTGGCGCTGCAGGTCACCATAGCGGTACCTGCACTGCTCCGTGGTCCTCTCCATGCCTGTGGCCTCCTCCAGGGCCTCCGCCACCTCCTCCGGTACTGCACTTCTGGCCCTGTCCAGGGATGCATCCCCAAATAAGGCAGCGGCATGGGGCTCCACTAACTGGACCAGATTGGCCAGTTCCAGTTGGCTCCAGATGGGTGCCCATCTTCATGCCATCCTGTACTGTTTTAGTGTCAAAATACGCTCTGTAGCTCATGTTCACCATGTGAGGATGCTGCGCAGTACTGCGCTGTCATTCCCCATCGTGCTGTCACCAAACAGCATGATACAGGTGCACCCATGAGGACGCATGGCACCTAGGAGCAAAGGTCGGCACAGGGTCAGGGGTTTCTTGTGCATGGACCACCACAGCGCAATTGGTACTCACCGCGTGTAGCATGGTAGGGTGCCTGTGTGCCACTTCCTGTAGTGGCATACTGCACTGTGGCCCCAGTGCACCTACAGTGCCCCAGTGCCAGAGTGCCATACATGTGAACAGCGTAGTAGCACCACTGGCACAAGGGTGGCCGTGCCCTGCATTACCTCCAGCGCACAGCATGTCAGCAGCACGGCAGGTGTCGGCATCAGCACCCTGGGCATGAGCAGTTCAGTGTCGACTATGCATGTTATAGAAATGCACCCTTGCCTGAGCATGTTCAACACAATTGCGCAAAGCGCAACAGCGCAATATTCAGCCGGCATATGCAAATCAGCTAATCAGCTATTCAATGGTGCAGATACCACATTAGCATCCACTTAAAATTGCGGCTCACCTCATTTGCATGCCTTGTGCTATATAAATGTGACATGGGGCTGCAGAGGCCATAGTCTGGTATTGCAGTCTACTGTAGTGGGTTGCATGCTGTTTGGGAGTGTGGACTGTGGTGTGTGTGGGACATGCATGGGACTGCACAGTCACAGGTAACACCTGTCATTCCCACAGGATCAACAATGAGCAATCATGAGGTGGAGGAAGGGAACAGAGACATGGGAGGAAGAGGAGGCCAAACTTCACCAAGGCAGAAACAGATGTCCTGTTTGAGGCCTAACTTGACCAGGAGCCATTGCTCAGTGGACAGCGGGGAACACCACAGGCCCGTCCTGCTGCATGGGAAGAGGTGGCTTGTGCTGTCAACCTGCATGGCAGCCACCAGCGGTCCTTGCAGGAGTGCAAAAAGAAGATGGGCATGGACAGGTGGAGGATTAAGGACAAGGTGGCTGCCATCAGGGCAGCACAGGCTGCGACCGGTGGGGGACAGCTGGCCGTGCAACACCTGACCTCACAAGAAGAGCAGGTTGCTGGTAGAATGCAGTGTTGTGCCATCGAGGGTGTTCCAGGTGGTGGATTCCAGATGGGTGGTAGCCCGCCACTGCATGGTAGGTCCTGATCTGTCAATGGGGTGGAGACAGGGTAGTGCAGTTACATTAATGTTACTGTGTTCCCTTACAGCTCCTGAGCATCTACATGGGTCAGCGGTGGTGGGCTTGTCCACTGAGGGTGATACCATGGACATAGAGGAGGGCCCATCCACCTCCACAGGTGTCCAAGGGTCAGGGCGACAGTGGGCCCGCCTGACTGTCCAGACTGATGCTGGTGGAGCATGTGCGGAGGAGGAGGCCCGCCCATGTCCCAGTGAGCCAGCGTCCATGGATGCCATCATGCTGAGACTCAGACTGGTGCCAGATCCATCACTGATGATGATGGAACTCACTGCATGGACAGTGATACATGTGGGCCGCAGGATGGCCACACAGCAGGTAACAGCACGGGCATTGCCATGGGTGGTGTCACCGCGGAGGCCTGCATGACATCACAGTCCCAGCCTGTGCCTGTCCGCACCAGTGGGACAGCACTGGTGTGTGTCCAGGACAGTGGGGCTGTTGCTGCTGCTGCGGTGGCACCGTTGAGCCCTGGAGAGCGGCAGCTGGAGGGGCAGTGTCAGCAGTCGGCCAATGGTCATGGGGGTACAGTGTCAGAGGCATCATCAGTGCACCACCTGTGGACATGCCCAGGCATGGCCCTAGTGTGCAGCACCCACCCTCAAGGGGTGCTGCCCATCAGGGCCATGAACACCGTGAGGGACAGCATGCCGATCAGGCAGATGACCTCTTAGAAGAGCACACCCGCATACTCCAAGAATCAGTCAATCAGCAGTTGCAGCTTGTGACAGCAGTGGATGCACTCAGAGTGGCCCTGCACCAGACAGAGGAGCGGCGCAGCAGGGACACCGGTCTGCTCCTGGCAGGGATGGACCGGATGCAGGAGGATGTGACCGCTGCCATTGACAGGCTGACACAGACAATCACAGCTGCCATGGCCACAGTGGGCACACAGTTATTTGCCCATGCATCGCAGACACCATGCAGTGCAATGTCCACCCCCATTCCCGGCGTCGTGCGCCACCCTCCTTGTTGACACCAGGTTCAGCTATGGGCATCCTGAGCACGCCTGGCATAGGCATGTTTGGTGTGCTGCAGACCCCGGCGCGAGCATGGTCGTGTTCACGCAGCGGAACCCCTGGAGGACCATCGGTCCCACCCCATGAGGCCATTGGTCAGCCTGTCACTGCTGTCGGGTCTCGGCGGTCTGCCCACACATCCGTGGTGGCCATGGCACTGTGGCGCATGACTGACCTGTCTCCCACCACGTCTACTGTCTGATGCTGCCCTGCATGCATTGTGTTGTTCAACGTGCACTGCATGGGTGGGGTACCCAGCCCTGCACACACACACACAGACGCACACACATGTTCCATCTGCGCACCCTCCCGGCTGCTGTCCACTGTGGCATGTGCATGATGATGCCTACGTTGTGCTGTCCACCACTGTGCAATGGTGCCCAGCGTCTGACACATGCACAATGAGAGGCACTGGGCGTGGTGGTCTGTGGACGTGTGTGTGGCTAGGGGTGGCTGTTGGGGTCGGCGTGCCTCCTACCCTTTGTGCATGTCTTGTGGGTGTGTGTGTGAGAGAGAGTGTGTGTGTGTGTGTGTGTGTGTGTGTGTGTGTGTGTGTGACCACATGCCATGTCAGACCTTGCCCATCCCCGACAGCATGTGCGGTTCCATGCTCGGCCAATTCCCTTTACGACATGCACCCCTGGGGTTTGTCCATGCATGTATGAGGGTTGTGCCCTTGCCACTGGTGGTTGCACATGGCCCCATGACTTACCTGGGTTGGTTGAAGTGCTCCTCTGTGATGGTGTCCCAGTGCAGCTGTGCTGTCCGGATCAGTTGGGGGTCCCTTCGACCAAGGGGGTGCTGCTTATCACCATCTTCACCAGCATCCTCGTCCCCATCGCTGTCCCCCTCTTCAACATGTACAGCTATCCCACAGTCATTGACCATGTTGTGCAGGATGCAACAGGCCAGGAATAGCCCGCAGGCCATTGAGGGGCTGTTCTGTAGGGCACTGCCAGATGTGGCCAGGCAATGGAAACATGCCTTCAGCATCCCAAACACCCACTCGATGACATTGCATGTGGTGGCATGTGCCTCATTGTAGCATTGTTGTGATGGGGTCGTGGGCCGCCGGTACGGTGTGACCAGCCAGGGACGGAGTGGGTATCTACAGTCACCTGTGTTTTGAGGGTGGACATTAGTTTGGTGATCAGCGTCGCTCTGCCATGGGCCATCTAGGCCAGTAACCATGTCACCTCTGACTATCCCTTCCCAAGCTCCATGTCTTTCTGCATGATTTGCATACTCACCCACTAGGTGGCCAGTGGGGATGTCTCCACTCTCGAACCTGTGGCAGAGTGCAGACTGGTGCCAGATGAAGGCATCATGTGCTCCCCCAGGGTGTGTGGCACAGACATTGATTATGCGCCCCCTGGCATCGCACACCACCTGGCAGTTGATGCTTGCATACCCCTTCCGATTTATGTGTGCGGCCCCTTTGGGGCCGGGTGGTGTGCGGATGGCCACATGGGTGCAGTCTATAGCCCCAAGCATGCCAGGAATACGTGCTACCCTGTGGAACTCCTGTATGTTTGCTGTGCACTCCTCCGATGTGCTGGGGTAACGGATGTACTCTGCAGCATGTGGCAGCAGTGCGCTGAGGAATTGGGTGCGAAGGCATGACGCCGCCGATTGGGTTATGCCTGTCATGTCCCCTGTTGGTCTCTGGAAGGTACCAGTGGTGAGCAGGCACATGACAGCTGTCACTTTGGTCTCCACTGACAGGGCATGGCTCTGTTGTGTGGGTGCCTGCATCACATCACTGCACAGCTCACAGAGCTGCCTCAGGATCACCCAGTTCAGGTGGTACCAGCCCACGATCTCAGTATCTGTGTACAGCTTGAAGCTGGTGCGGGCTGCCTGTTGAGGGCATACCACTGACGGGCCCTTCCATGGCTGCGCCCCCCTGCTGCCTGCCATTTCACCCCCCTCATAACTGCCTCCATCTGGATGGTGGCACTGGCCATGTCCCTGGCACTGGCCATGTCCCTGGCTTGTGTTGCCCCCTCCTGGCAGCTGTTTTACTGTTCCCCCCGCTGTACTTACTGCTACTCCCCCTGCTCCGGGAACACCTTCCTGTAGTGGCCCGTATTGCCCACTGTCTGTTCCCTCAGTGTTGTGTGGCACTTCCAAATTTTGTCCTGCGCTGTGGCACAGGCTCCCCACACCTTCCCTGTTCCTGGTGGTTCCAGGTGCTCTGTCCTGCTCCTGTCCTGTCCTGCTCACAGTTCCTGTGTGCCTGTGCGGCTGCCACAGTTCACCAACATGTGGCTTCCCTGGAGCATTCTTGCGCCTCTCTCTTGTTCCTTTTTATTTTGGATCATTTCTGCTATGGTGCAACTTCCATTTGTTCCCCTATTGTGCATGGCGCATGTTGTTGAATATCGCACTGTGCCATTTATTCATGGTTCCTCCCCCTTCAGTTGTGCATGCATTCATTACCATTGCACTCTTACGCATTGTGATTTGGGGGGTGCATCTGCCTCCCACTGAATATCATAAATGGCGATTTTCGGACTTGACGCTGGTGCATCCCTGTTGCGCATGGTGCAACCTTTGAATATCTGGGCCCATGTACTTTCCAGGATTGAGAACACTGACCAGGGCTCTGTTGTTTCTAGTGGAGGTGATGGCCCACCTGAGAAGAACAAATTGAATAGTGTCACCATTTTCTCTTTGGTGTGAGCTCCTGGTAAGGGGTCTGTAAGCTATTATTCTTGAACTGGTCCTTCACTCGTGAGAGGGGTGATTTAACTATTAGCTGACCCTGTACTTTTGATAAATCTGTGACTCAAATGGACCTGCTGTGACTCTCAGATACTAGCCCTTGATTCTTTGTTTGTAATTAGGCAGCTCTGAGCTCTTGGGCTCTTTTTAGTTTTGGCTCTGATTGTTGCTAATTTTCTATTTGGGGAGGGTTGATAATATTTAGTTATTTTAATATATAGTTGTTGCGTGGGTATTTTGGGGAGGGGAAGGTGGATTTTTATGGTATAATTATTTATATGGGCAAATGAGAGGAGTATATGATGTAGAGTGTGTTTGTGGGTCATATTTTGGGTTTGTTTAATTAGCAGAGATGTGTCTGGGAAGGTATGAGGGCCTGGGGCGGGCTAGGATTGTGTATGGGGCCCCCCAGCAGTATGATCTATGGCCTTTTATCAGCCTCCCAGTATCTGCTTGCACAGCCAGGCATTGTAGGGAGGTTGGAATAAGGAAGAACCATTTGATTAGTCTGGTTGGGGGTGCTGTGCATTGTGGTTGGTGGTAGGATCGAGGTAGTAGGATGTAGAAGGCTCCCTGGGGCTAGCTGGGTTATGGAGAGAGGCCAGATGTGTTTAGTTCCCATTACTAGGGTTCCCACCAGACTGAGTGGGCAGGTAGCGAGAGGGGCTGCACTGTCCACCAATCCCCTGAGGGCAGTGCTTTGCAATACCAGATCGGTCAGAAACAGGACTGCAATTATAGCAGACTTGGTTTCTATGGCCGATCTAGCTTGCATTATGGATACCTGGATTGGTGATGATGCCAGCCCAGTTTTAGAGGCTGTCGTCCCGTCCAGATATACTGTTGTACATTGTAGAGTGGAACACAGGGGAGGGGGGTAGCTATCTGTTTTAGATCCAAACTTGGCTTCACCCTACACCCAGTGAGAATGCTTCATTCATTTGAATATGTGGCCATCCATGGGGATCCAGGTGCAGATTGCCTGATTCTTCTGATTTGTCGCCCTTTTGGGACAGTGGGAGACTTCCTCCAGGAGGTGGCCAATTTCGTGGTCGGTGAGACATTGGAGGCCCCTAGATGTTTGGTTCTGAGGGACTTTCAACATCTGGACTGACGGCAAATCATCTCGACTTGGTTCCAGCTTCCTCCGGATGATGTCTTCCCTCGGCTTTGAGCAGGCTGTGTCCTCCATAACTCATCTGGGTGGTCACATGTTGGATTTAGTGTTCTCACTGAGGCTGGAGATCACTTGTCTCAGGACTGATCGGGTCATTTGGTAGACATTGTATGGTGAGTTCTCGTTCAGGCCCCCGGTAGCCCTCCCCTGCTGAGATGGTCAGCTTTAGCCTTTGTGGGGTTGACCCTGAGGGTTTTTTAGTGATAGCTGACCTATCTAGTGTGAGTGGTGCATTTGTTGGGGGTGTGGGTGCAGCAGTGGTTGCCTATAATAAGGCACTATCTGGTGCACTCGACTCCCTCGCACCAGTCCGTGTATAACCCAGGTCTTCTCACTTAAGATCCCCTTGGTATGATGGTGAGCTCAAGGGGTTAAAGACCTTGGGTTGGAGATTAGAGTGCTGCTGGCAGAAGTCCAGCCTGGAGGTGGACAAACGGGCACTGTATGTGCACTACCATGCATACCAGGGAGCAATCAACCATAAGAAGGCAGAGTTCCTGTCTCGGGAGATTGCTGCCGGTAGAACCAACCAACTATGCTCTTTCAGACAGTGGACAGGCTTCTCCATCCTTCCGTCTACAGCCAAAGGTAGCTTTTTCTAATGCATTGTGTGAAGAGTTTGCTTGGTTCTTCTCAGACAGGGGTGTCCTCCATCAGGCAGGGGCTCTGCCAGTGGGTCAAAGTTTGGCTGACAGTGGTTACCACAGGCATCTGGAGAGCTCTCTGCCTGGTTGAGACAAGTTTAGACTGGTGTAGGTGGTTGAGGTCATTGAGATTGCTTCTAAGCTTCGGCACACCTTTTGTGAACTGGACCTGGTGCCTACTCGTTTCTTAATGAGATGTGTCGACTCTGTTGGCTCGGTATTTGCCTTGGTTGTCCGGTGTTCCTTGCTGGAGGGGGTCTATCCTGATGTCTTGAAGAAGGAATTGGTAAGACCCCTTCTGAAAAAACCATCATTGGACCCTGAGATCAAGGCAAATTATCGTCCTAACTCCAATCTTCCATTTTTGGGTAAGATTGTTGAGAAAGTGATGGCGCTTCAGCTAGAGAAGCATCCTGTGGCCCATGATTTATACGAACCATTCCAGTCTGGATTTCGTGCAAGGCATAGCACAGAAATTGCATTGGTTGGGGTGCATAATGACCTCCTTAGGGTTAGAGATCGAGGAGAGGGGACAATTCTTGTTCTCCTCGAGCTCTCTTCAGTATTTGATACAGTTGACCATCAGGTAATGCTTGACCACCTAAGGGAATTCTGTGGACTCACTGGCAAGGTCATCTGCTGGTTTGAGTCCTTTTTATCCAACTGGAGACAGAGGATGGTGATGGGGAACTTTTCCTCTTCCCCTGTCTACCTTCTGTGTGGGGTTCCCCAGGGTTCGGTCTTGTTGCTGATGTTGTTTGCCGTATACATGCTGCCCCTGGGAGAGCTCATTAGGAAGTACAGTCTGAATTTTCATTGCTATGCTGAAGATACCAAGCCGTACTTTTTCTTTGCCCCTGGAACATCTCACGCAGTGGAAGTGCTTAATTGTTGCCTTGCCAAAATCAATGACTGGATGACCTCCAGCTGATTGCGACTAAACCCCGATAAGACGGAGGTACTGGTGGTGGAGTCGAACAGAGGGCATGATAGGTTGGCCTCTGGTGTGGAGACAGGGCTTTTTCTTTGCCCTGTACCATTGAAGGCCTCCTCTAGGGTGCTGGATCTTGGCATTATTCTGGATAGTGGATTGACACTTGAGTTTCAGGTGTCTTCCACTGTCCGTACCAGTTTTATCATCTGAGGAATATCACCAGGATAAAGCCCCTAGTTCCACCACAGGACCTTCCCAGTTTGGTACATGCCTTTGTGACATCCAGGTTAGACTACTGTAATGCGCTGTATCTCGAGGTCTCGGGGGGCACCTTGTGCCAACTGCAGCTAGTGCAGAACACGGTGGCAAGGCTGTTGACTGGTCAGTCTAAGTACTGTCATATTACCCTGGTCCTATGTCAACTGCACTGGCTGCCAGTTAGGTGGAGGGTCCTCTTTAAAGTGGGTTTGCTCACTTTTAAGGCCCTACATGGCCTGGGCCCTGGCTATCTGAAGGACCTTCTCATTCCTGCTGTCTCGACCATCCCCCCCCGCTCCTCCTCTAGGGGCTCGTTGTGATTCCCAGGATGAGGTCAAAAACATCTGGACGACAGAGCATTTAGCATCACTGCTCCTGTCCTGTGGAATTCACTGACACCAGCTGTTAGGAGGGCCACTTCTGTGGAGGTTTTTAAAGCCTGCCTCAAGGCCTTCTTGTATAACCAGGCCTTCCCAGATTCTGTATTATAGTCCTTGCTGTCTTAGAAAATTTGATATGCTAGCATTGCATCTTAGGCACTAGCATTCCATTTATTAAATTATTGTTTATATTTATTGGTTTTGCTTTATTTTAAATGTTTAGTATTTACTTTTGTTTGAATGTTCAGTGCCCAGAGCCTCCAGGATGGGTGACTTTTAATTAAAATTTGCCTTGCCTTGCCTTATGTGTCTCAGGTGCATAATTTTGCATTTTTTTGAATTAAATGTCAGTTGCCAGTCCTCAGACCATTTTTCAAGCTTCCCCAGGTCCCTCCTCATTTTCTCCACCCCCTCTGGGGTATCCACTATGTTACAGATCTTGGTGCCATCTGCAAACAGGCAGACCTTTCCCTTCAGCCCTTCTGCAATGTCACTAATGAAGACATTGAACAGGACTGGCCCCAGGACTGATCCCTGCTGCACTTCACCCCGTCTCCCCAGACTGCACCCCATTTACCACAACTCTCTGTCTCCTATCTGTTAGCCAGTTTCTAGCCCAGTTTACCACCCTTTCCCCCATGCCTAGCCAACGCAGCAAGTTTATCAGCCTTGTATGTGGGACGGTGTCATAGACTTTGCTGAAATCAAGGTAAGCGTTGTCCACTGCCCCACCCTGATTTACTTCCTTTGTCACCCAGTCAAAGAAATCAATCATATTTGTCTGACATGACCTCCCAACTGTGAATCCATGTTGCCTATGGTCCTGGGCTCAGATGGCTTCTAGATGCCCCACTATCCTTTCTTTAAGCAATGTCTCCATGATCTTCCCCACTACTGAAGTGAGGCTGACCAGCTTATAGTTTCCCGCCTCTCCCTTGCTGCCGAATTTGTGTGTACCCCTGTGTTGAATGGCTCAGTAAACATGGCTGCCAGAAGTACTGCTATCTCCGTCACGGTTCTCTTAATATCCTTAGGTGCATGCCACCTGGTCCTATCGCTTTGTCCACCTTCAATTTAGTGAGCTCCTACAGGACTCTTTTGCCTGTGAATGGACTATTGTCCACCTCTTCACCCCCTTGGCAACTGCTGTACTGCTGTGGCCCTTGCCTCTCCCCCTCTTATTTATTTTATTTATTTATTTCAAGATATTGGAATTACAAACCTTTGCGTCAAAGACTCATTTCCAAAGGCACAGTGGATGTCTTGGGGGACACATGACAGTTCTTTGGCATGGTACTATCACTTCCAAATACCTAAACAGCACATAAAAGCAAGCAACATTCAGCATTGACAAATGCTTGTTCTTTATGTGGTCAATGAAATCTATTATGTATTTCTCATCTCCTTCCCATATAACTATGATGTCTTCAATACACCTATACAAAATGGCTAGGTTATTAATAAACATATTAAAATTTCTGTCAGATATGTATTTTTCCTCAAAGAACCCCATGAACATATTGGCGTATAAGGGGGCAAATGCATATGAAATAGTCGTGTGTCAAAGCAAAGTTAATGGCCCAATGAAGGAAGTGATGAGAAATTAGGTCCTGGTCCTCAAAAAAGTGGTCAACAGTAGATAACCCCTTACTGTGTTATATTGAGGTGTATAAGCTGCTAAAAAAATGAATGACAAGAAAAGGATCAGAGTTTAAAGATTAATTTCCATTTCATAGTTCAAGGTTCAAGCATTACTTTTTCTACTATAATTGTTCCACTTTTCTTATACATAAGGGTAAAGTCTGTTTCTCATTCAGCCCCTTTGGTTCACCTGAAACTGAAAAGTGAGTGCTGCCTTTTCATGTGATGTTTAAACAGCGTGGCATATGAGGCCAGGCTCAGTCTCTAAAAGTGCTCATTACATCTAACATTTTTAAAGGTTGCTATTGGGTGTATGAGTTAGGTGTTCGTCTGTTGCTGATAGTGCACTTTAGGCTGCTGTGAGACCAGTACTGCTTGTTGGATGATGACTGCAACACTGCAATAATTTCAACTTTGTTAAATATTTTCACTATACTATGATAATGACTGCAGATTTATACTTAATAAAGATAGTATGTCGTTTCTGGAAGTGGCCTAAGTGTCTATAAATGTTTGTGCTGTGATTTTATGTCTGATTCTGGTAACCTTAATTTTGCAGTATCTCAGGGGTGCCAATAAATAAAACTGATATGAAAGTTCAGGCTGTTCTGTTTTGGGTCCATTTGCAACCAAAGAAGTGACTGCTGTTGTGACAACTTATGGAACATTTGACCTCTGAAAATAAGCCAAAACATAATTCATTAATCATTTTTATCAAGGACTAATGGTACCGGCTGAGCTACAGGGATCTATAGAAACATATAAACACAGAATTTGACGGCAGATAAGGACCGCTTGGCCCATCTAGTCTGCCCATTTTCCTACCTAACAGATAAGCTGCAGATCCTAGTTAACCAAAAGCTTACTTCCTCTTACCCGCCACTAGGACTGCCTTATGCCTGTCCCATGCATTCTTGAAGTCCCCCACTGTTCTTGACTCCACGACCTCCTCAGGGAGGCTGTTCCATGCATCCACAACCCTCTCAGTGAAAAATACTTCCTCACATTACCCCTGAGCCGCCCCTCTATCTTCAAATTGTGCCCCTTGTTCTTGCACATCTCTTTTCTGAAGATGCTACCTCTTGGCAGAATTTAGATCATGTGACGAGCTGGAAAAGAAAGGAATATCGTCAAAGGAAACCTAACGCTAAGTACAAAAATAGTTATTTTAGTTCTATATTAATTACAGGGAGCTGTAATAAAATATGGTCCATTCTGCTACTTGTAGATTTGGAAATAACTGAGCACCAGATACTAGCAATAGGCAATACTGGATGAATGTTTATTTATGTTGTCTGGTTTGTATGGAGACTACCTGATTTTATATGTTATGAGACGGAGGATAAGGGAATTTAAAGTGATCACTTTAAATTTTTGGTGGCTTGTTGCAGCAATGTTTCTTTTTAATAACAGTAGAGAACCATACTGTAGAATGCAGACACGGCTAAGTTTTTGAAATATAGACTGCAATCAGATACAGTGGAACTAGATAACACAAACTCATGTCTATCATTACATGGAAATGCCTGTTGCCAAGATAATTTCGCTTTGAGGCTGTAAATGCTCTAGGCTGCATGGTGAGATGACCTTATAGAGGGTCCATTAAAGGAACAAAGTAAAAGAGGGTTGGAAATGTGTGAACCTGTTTTACACTGACCATTAGTGAAACACTTCTTATTATAAGGTTATTGTGGATTTCAAGTTAGTGTGTTATTTTTACATTATGTGTTGTGGCATAACAAATAGTTAATAGTTCATCTAGCTTGTAAATAAGATAATAAACCTTATTATACAATAAATTGTATATTAAACAGTAGATTACTGTTATTGCATTAATCTATACTCTAGTGGCATTACTTGCTACTCATAGTGCTGTTAAAAGGTTGATTAGTTACGAACATGGCAACCAATAATAAAAAAACATTTAAAATAGTCTCATGGAACATTAAGGGTTGCCATAACCCCATCAACAGAACTAATATTCTCTTGTTTCTCAAATCTTTGCATACAGACATTGCATTTATACAGGAAATGCACCTCACAGGAGAGGAGCTTTTGAAGTAAAAAAAAAACCAAAACATGGATTGCTACAGTAGTGGGAAGCTCATACAATTCTAAAAGTAGAGAAGTTTGCCTTTTATTTAATAAAAACCTAAATCTGGTAAGTCAATCAAAGTTAGAGGACCCAGAAGGCAGGTTTATTGTTATCATTGCACAAATAGATGGAGTAGATGTTACACTGGTAAATCTATATGCACCAAATGCAAACCAGGGCACATTCTTTGCTGATGTAGCAGACAAACTAGGGGCATTTGAAGTTAAATCTCTTATACTGGCTGGAGATATGAACTCAGTCATGGACAATTATCTGGAGAGAAGTTCAGAAATGACACTTGACCAAATATCCTCCTCTAAAGCTTTTAAAACATTCTGTGGGGAACTAGGACTGGTAGACGCTTGTAAAGTAATACACCTGAAAGATAAAGATTTCACTTTTAGGTCATGTTGGCATAAATCATATAGTAGATTAGACTATGTATTATTATCTAAACAGCTATTAGCTGGTCTAGCTAGTAGTAACGTAGGAAACATGATTATTTTCAGACCATGCTCCAGTATCGGTTGGCTTACAGATAACAAATGTACTGAACTCAGAAGGTGTTTGTAGATTCAGTAGTTATTTACTGATGGATGGAGAATTTGTTAGAAGTTAAACAGAAATTAAACAGTTTCTGGAAATAAATGATTATGGGGAAATCAAAATGGAGTCCTGTGGGATGCATTGAAAGCTTACCTTAGAGGTTGCATCATCTCCTAGCTAGTCACAAGAAAAAGTTATAAAATACGGAATTGTCCAATCTGGAAAAGGAACTCAAAATAAAAGAGTCCCTATATGTGCAGTCGGGAAGTTCAGACTCTGAATTATTTGCTGAAATAGTAGGCCTTAAATATGTGATTAACACTATATATATATATATATATATATACCACAAAGCAGATTTTGCACTTGTTTGACTGAAACAGAAATACTGGGAGTCGGGTAAAGGCACGTGGGAAGCTACTAGCATGCAGGTTACATAAAACTACAAAGTCCTCAAAAATAGCTTCAATCAGAGTTGACAAAAATATAGTAGCACACTCAACAACTTTAATTGCCAAGAGTTTTGAAAGGTTTTATGCCAAACTGTACGAGTCACATATAACGCATGATGAGGGGTTGCTTCAATCATTCCTAAGTAAAATTAAACTACCCTCCATTTCAGAGAAGGTAAAACTAGCATTAAACAAACCTTTCACTAAAGAAGAAACAGTCAAAGCAGCTATGACCTCTCCAACTGTGAAGGCACCAGGTTTAGACGGTTTTACTGGCAAATTCTACAAAGCAACAATTCAGGACATTGCTCCCCTTTTAAACAGAGTTTTCACTGAGTCTTGTGAGTCTGGGATTTTACCAGACTCTAAGAGAGTGGCTGCCATAAACATCCTACCAAAAAAAGAATAAGGATCCTACCAGATGTAATAATTACAGACCTATTTCCTTGATTAACACGGATTGCAAGTTGCTGGCAAAAATGAGTGCTAATAGACTAAATAGAGTTATTACTCAATTAATACACCCTGACCAAGTGGGTTTTGTGAAAGGCCGAAATAGTGCAGACCTGATCAAGAAGGTTTTTCACAACATATATAATGCTAGGAACTCTCCCCATAAGCAATTTTTGTTATCTTTAGATGCTAATAAAGCTCTTGATAGACTGGAATGGGGGTACTTGCAAAGCATTCTGTAAATATATAACTTGGGGGAAGAGTTCTGTGGCTGGGTAGAAATTTTATATAACCAAATCTCAGCCAAAGTCAAAGCAAACGGGCTGTTCTCAGATAACTTTGACATTCATACAGGAACTAAGCAGGGATGCCCCTCATTACCCCTTTTGTTTATCCAGGCTTTGGAACTCTTATTAATTAAAATGAGGGCTTCATCTGAAATTAAAGGTATGGGGTTGGGCATGCACAATAAACTACTGGCATTTATGGACAACTTATTACTTACTCTCTCAGAACCAGGGAGCTCACTAAGATCCCTTCTAGAAAAAACACATTCCTTTTCCTTATTTTCAGGTTTTAAAATAAACTTAGAAAAATCAGAAATACTTCCACCTTATAAAAAAGTCGATAATACAGATTTCAACTGTTATAATCTTAAAGTCGCCACATCGACTATTACATTTCTAGGCTTGGAAATCTGTGGTGATATTAATAAGATCAGTAAACTTAATTTTATTAACTTAGTGGAGTCTCTGAAACTAGACTTACAGAGGTGGCAACCTATGCTCATGTCTTTCTGGGAAGAATCCAGGCTATAAAGATGATTTTGGCTCCTAAAGTTTATTATTATCTACGTCATACACCAACATAACTGCCTGAGAAATGCTATACATTTTTATGTACTATTTTTTTTAATATTTATGGGATAATAAACCGGCTAGGATTTCTAAACTTAAACCACAACAACCCAGAATGAGAGGTGGTTTTAGTTACCCGAACTTTAGAACAAGATATGATATCTTTCTGCTTTCACAAAACATTTAGTCTCTATGGTTACGGACTCATGGTAGCTCCAGGTTGGGTGGAGATTGTAAAACTCTTATTGGAAGGAGCTAACCCCAGGATTATTCTGTTTAGGGATTTACCAAAAGAAAGATCCCACCCCATCTTAAAAACCACATCAAGGGAATGGTCTAAAACTGCTAAAATACTAGATTGGAACCCAATTTCTTCTCCATACTGTCCCATGTGGCATAACAACTTATTCCAAATTGAGGGAAAAACTTAGATTGGAAGAGTTGGAGTGATAAGGCATTTTATACTTAACTCATTATCTCCAATAGCTCCATATGAAGTCCAAACTATCCATTGAACAGGAGGTAATGAGTTAAATGACTTAATGGATCAAAACACAGACACGTTAATGTCGCTATGATTTAGTAAAAATATATAAATTGGCCAGAACATAATTTTATAATTATTTGCAACTCATTCAAATATTGAAAGAAAAACTAAATAACTCAGTTATGTTACCCTATGCATATCTTAGATAAGCTATTCACCACTAATCAGGGTTGCAAAACTCTATATAACTTAATTATAGACTCTAAGGATAATCTAGTTCAGACTTTAATCCAGAAATGGGAAATGGAATTGGGTACTAGCATCTCGATAGAGAAATGGGACCACTGTTAGCTAAACATTCTCAAGGCTTGTAAAGAAGCAAAGGGAAGGTTAACACATTATAAAATGGTACACTGGTGGTATCTCACACCAGAGAAAATGGTTAAGATGTTTCTAACTGATAACAATAGATGCTGGAGATGCTTTAAAGATGTTGGCTCCTCTACACACATACTATGGTCCTGTCCATCAATACAAAACTTCTGGGATGAAGTCTTCGGAGCATGTGAAAAAATGGACAAAACTATTATGGCATCCGGAAAAAGGGTACTATTGAGTATTACATCAGAGCTTGTAGGTTGGCCTAAGGTTAAGATTTTATGGTTGTTAGTTGCCTTGATTTGGGCCCAAAAATGTAATCCTTAGAAGATGGAAACAAACCTCCCTCCCCTCCCCACTCTTTCTGAATAGTTAGAAGATATCACCACCAGACTGAATTATGAAAGGGTTGCATTTTATTTATTTAGTTTTTGTTGACCGGTTAAGTGCACTAGACAAATTCTGCCTATTTTCAAGCATGACCCGGAGGAAGAGGATACATAGAAACATTGAAATTGATGGCAGATAAGGACCGCAAGGCCCATCCAGTCTGCTTATTTCTTTTTTAACCTTATAATTGTGACATCGGCCTTTGCTCTGTCAATGGTCTATCTATTCATACTCCTCTGTATTGTTCCCTTATGCCTATCCCATGCCAGTTTGAAGCCCTACACTGTATTCATATCCACCACTTCCTGAGGTAGGCCAGTCCATGCATCCACCACCCTTTCTATGAAAAAGAACTTCCTCACATTACCCCTTAATCGGCCTCCCTCTAATTTCATGCTGTGTCCTCTTGTCCTCCTATTTTTCTTATATTAAAATATGTTAGGCTCTTTCACCTTGTTTATGCCCTTAAGGTGTTTGAATGTTTCGATCATATCACCTCTCTCCCTCCTTTGCTCTAGATTATACATATTGAGCTCCGTTAATCTGTCCTCATATGCTTTCTGATGCACTCCCTGCGCCATTTTGGTTGCCATTCTCTGGACTGCCTCAATTTGTTTAATGTCCTTGTGAAGGTGTGGCCTCCCATACTGCACACAGTACTCCAGATGGGGCCTAATCAGTGTCTTGTAAATAGGGATTATTACCTCCCTCTTCTGACTTGTGATACCCCTACTAATACACCCTAACATCCCCCCTAGTCTTACCTACTGCATTAGTGGTCTGCTTGGATGATTTCAGGTCATCGGTGATGATGATGCCCAAGTCTCTTTCTTCCCTTGTGACTGCCAGCAACTCTCCTCCCAGCCTATAGGTGGCTCCTGGGTTTCTCTTCCCTATGTGCATGATTTTGCACTTCTTTGCATTAAACCTCAGTTGCCACTCTTCTGACCATTTTGCTAGTTTATCCAGATCTCTTCTCATTCTGCCCACCCCATCTGGATCATCTACTCTGTTGCAGATCTTGGTGTCATCTGCAAACAGACAAACCTTACCCTCCAGTCCATCTGCAATGTCACTGATGAAGATAATGAAGAGGACTGGACCCAGGACTGATCCCTGAGGTACCCCACTTGTGACTTGCATCTCTTTTGACTGTATACCATTTACCACCACTCTCTGTTTTCTGCCCGTCAACCAGTTTGCCACCCAATTGACCAACTTCTGACCCACCCCAAGCCTACCCAGCTTATTAATCAATCTTTTATGTGGAACAATATTGAAAGTTTTGCTGAAGTCAAGGTAGCTCTAGTCATCAACAGCTCCCCCTTGGTCCACCACTCTGTTTACCCAGTCAAAGATATCTATGAGATTAGTTTGACAGAACTTTCCTTTTGTAAACCCATGCTGTCTTGGATCCTGTGCTCTTATGGATTTCAGGTGTTGCACTATCCTTTCCTTAAGGAGTGCCTCCATAATCTTGCCCAATACTGAGGTAAGACTGACTGGTCTGTAGTTCTCTGCTTCCTCCCTGCTACCACTCTTGTGGAGCAGGATCACATGAGCCCTTCTCCAGTCTTCTGGGACGTCTCCTGTGCTCAGAGACTCACTAGGCAGTTCTGATAATGGCTCTGCTAGTTCCACCCTTAGCTCCTTTAGTACCCTGGGATGTATGCCATCAGGTCCCATTGTCTTGTTCACCCTGAGCTTATTGAGCTCTTGTAGGACCCTTTCTTTTGTGAAGGGACTAGTGCTTACCTCCCTCCCCCCGTGTCCATGGTGCTGAGCTGTGGGCCCTGCATTACCTTCTCTTCAGTAAATAGTGAACCGAAGTATCTATGTAGGATAGATCCTTTTACATGGTCCTCCTCCTCCTCACATGCCCTCTTATCTCCTTTTGTTTTTAGCAATACCCCCTCTGGACGTTCTCCTTACCCTAATGTATCTATAGAAAGTTTTGTCACCTTCTTTTACTGTCTGTGCTAGTGTTTCCTCAGTTTTGGCCTTTGCCTGCCTTACTGCCTTTCCTGTTTCCCTTAGGGAAGTTTGGTATGCCTCTCTGTCTTCATCCTGCTGCATTCCCTTATATTTCCTGAAGGCCAGCCTTTTGGCTCTGACCTTTTCTGCTACTGTTTTTGAGAACCAAAGTGGTTTTCTTCTTCTTTTGCACTTCCTTTTCTCTCTAACACAACAGGATGTTGCTTCAAGTATTGCATCCTTAATGCTTGCCCACTTTGCCTGTACCCCTTACCTTTATTTCTTTTGCCAGGGCTAGTTTAACTCTGTTGGCCATCTTATCAAAGTCAGCTCCTCTGAAGTCCCATATTTTTGCCTTGGAATGGGATGATTTAGTTGTAGTGGCCAAATTGAACCATATCATGTGATGGTCACTGGCCCCCAGGTGACCTTCTACCTGGAGATCTGTGATCCTTTCCCTGTTAGTTAGTACTAGATCTAGGATAGCCCTGTCTCTTGTGGGTTGTTGCACCAGTTGTTTGAGGCCCTCCCCCTGCAGGGAATCCACCATATGTGTAGTTCTGGCAGATGTTCCTGCTGGTATTGACGAGTCTGTATCTGGCATGTTGAAGTCTTCCATTATCAGAACCTCCCCTTTAGCTGTCATGTTCTGTATATCTTCTAACAGTAATGTATCTATGTCCTCCCCCTGGTCTGGGGGCCTGTAGACAACCCCAGTTCTTATGGCTGTCCCATTTCCTGTTTCCAGGATGACCACAGTTCTTATGGCTCCTTATGTGTATTCTGAATTTCTGTAGCTTTGATATTTTCATTGACATACAGGGCCACTCCCCCTCCCTTTTGCAACTCATTCTCTTCTAGACAGTACATAGCCAGGTACTGAAGTCTCCAAAGTGTGGTTACTGGTAAACCACATCTTGCTAATTGCTACTATGTCCAGTTTAGCCTCTGTCATTATTGTCTGCAGGTCTGGGATCTTGTTTCCCAGACTGCAAGCATTTGTGTACATGATTTTCCATTGGCCAGATTTCAGTGTGTTAGTTGTTGAGTGAGGTCTGGCATTTCCCCTGTGTGTCGTATGGGGAGCTGGACCTTTTTCCTTACCTGGTGATGCAAATGAACTGCAAACTTGCTGAACTCCTGTTTGACCATTAGCTGAGGGGGGAAGGGTGTTCTTCTCATTGGATGTATGGGATGCTGTATCCCTTTCCCCATTTGCTAGTTTAAATATTGTGCAAAGACATCAAACTTCTGCCCCAATGCACTGACTCCCTCCTTAGTCAGATGCAGTCCATCAAATTTAAAGAACGTTCGCTCCCAAAACTGTTGCCAGTTCCCTACAAATTTAAGTCCTTTTTCCTGGCACCAGCCATTGATCCACATGTTTAGCTCCCCTATCTCCCCTTCTCTGACCTTCCGTCCATCTGCTCCCCTCTCCCAGACTGCCAGGATCTCAGAGAAGGAGATGCCGGATGAAATAGATGATAGTTTTTCACCCAGCCTGGTCAGGTGTTCCTTGGCACCCACAACTGACCAGCTGGTGAGATAATTAGTCCCTATGTGTATCAGGATGTCAATGTTTTCCCCTGCTTCCTGAACAATTTTAGCAATGGGGTTAGTATCTCTCCACGTTGATGTACTGGGGAGACATCTGACCATTACCCCTGGCTGGAGATAGGTATCAACTCCCCGAATCATGCAGTCTCCTATGATCTGAAGTTTTTTGGATTTCCTTTTTGATTTTTTTGTTTCAGTTCCTGTTTTGGGTGAGTTTTGTTGTGCTAGTGCCTGTGCTGCAGTGTCCTGCTCTGCAGTGTCCTCTGCCCCTTTGATTGATTTCAGAGATAGAGGCAGATCCCTGTTTGTAGTTATGATATGGTTTGTGGAGGTAATATGTTGGAGAGCACGGAGTGATGGGACACCTGATTTACCCCTCCTAACCACCTGCCAACCTCCTGGACCAACTGCCCTCTACAGTTGAGGTGCTTCTGTTGGATGTTGGGGAAATGGCGGGTGGTTCTTATTATATGTTTCCTCTTGAATATGAAATCTGAGGCATGCAATCTCTGCCCATGCTGCCTGGAGTTGAGCCCTGAGAACTCCAATAGCCCAGCATGTACGACAGTGTCCTAAATCCTGTAAAGCTGCTCTTCTGAAAAGTGTTCCACAGTACCTGCAGTTAATGATATCCATTCCAGATAATTTACTGGGTTTATAACCTTGTCAGAGTAATTAGAAGGAAGAAAATGCAAGCAAAAGCTTGAATTTGTGTTTTTTTCGTTTTGTATAACTTGATATAACAAGTTAAATTACTAGTGCCCTGTAATGAGGTCACCGTGTGGATACCCCACTGATCCGCCCTCCTGCTTTGCCACAGGAAATGTCACAACTGTGCTACCCTATGAAATGAGTGTGAGGTGGTTGGGGATAGGGTGGGTGGCTGGGCCCTTCCCCTGCCTAAAAAGAAGAACCACAGATGAAAGAGAACAAGGAGGTAAGAGCAGAAACAATCAGTCAACAACAAATGCAGTAACCCTGAAAGCTTATCCTAATGATAGATAAAACTGTAATACATGTAAAGCACCACCTGTAATAATTTCACAGAAGATATACCCTGTAAGAAACACTTTGCTACAAAGAAAAATAAAGCAGTAACAGAAGATATACCTTGCAAAAGACAATTTGAATCAGAAGATTACAGCAGTAATCTGTTAGCACACACACCTGTAGGCATACCTTGTAATAATGCAGCAGAAGGTACACCCAGCAACAGCAATTTGAATCAGAGAAAAATAAAGCAATAAAACGTTAACAACAAACAGTAACAAACCCTGTGAGAACAAAATAAAGAATGACAACACACAGTAAATCTGCCTAGCCAAAAGAAGTCTTAATCCTTTCTCTTACTCTAGTATGGTTCTTTGCTCTGTCCTTTCAAGCAACCTAGAAGGAAAGGGCTCAGGTGAAGCTAGGTGCCTTAGCCAGCTAACCTAGTCTTCCGCCTCCAAGATATCAACTAACCTGACCTTTTAACTCTTCTTTCTGTTGGAAGTTGCTAGGAGTTTGCCAGCTCCACCCCCCAAGATACACACCTAATCCCCTGGAAGAGCTGTGGGAGGAAAGCAGTTAGCTCCTTCAACGTGAGAAGGAGACTGCAGCACCTCTGAGACAAAAACCTTTTCAGCAAAAAATAAATAAATAATATAGGGGCAAATGTGAATTTTTCTTAGCCTAATGATAAAAAGGCACAAAAATGTAAGCACCACCTGTAATAATTTCATAGAAGATATACCCTGTAGGAAACACTTTGCTACAAAGAAAAATAAAGTAGTAACAGAAGATATACCTTGCAAAAGATAATTTGAATCAGAAGATTACAGCAATAATCTGTTAACACACACCTGTAGGCACACCCTGTAATAAGGGCTCATTTGAAGCTAGGTGCCTTGGCCAGCAAACCTAGTCTTCCACTGATACAGATGAATACTAACTGACTTTGAACCAGATTAAGCTGTTGGTGGTATTTTAGTGAATGGGGGCAAATTTGGTCAGTGCACAGGGGAAATTCCCCTACTCGCCTGTAGGGGAACCTCTGTCATCCTGGTCTTTGGCCAAGATGGCTGCCATGGAGCAGCAGAAGGAGCTGATGGATGCTAAGGAGGCTGGGGAAAGGTCTCAATCCCTGACTTTCCTTTGTTAGAGACTGAACAGAATCCAATTGATGTCAAAGGACAACACAACAGTAAAAAGCTGGAAAATGTTGGACATCAGGTGCTCTTTAAAACATCTAGACAGAAGGCAGTGGTAAGTCAAAAAGACAAGCAAGATGAGTCATGTATGGGTGAAATGTCAGTGGATAGTATTGCACAGTTGTTAAGAAGTGAGTTAAGACGTGAAGAAGAAAGGAAAAAAGATGTTTACAATTAAAATTAGTGCTTGAGTAAGCGCAAAATACAAGTGCAAATGCAGGTATTATTCTGGGTCAAAGAAATTAACTAAATATTTTTGTACCCGAGCATCAGACGGCAGAAACTGCCCCAATGCAAACAGAGCCTCTTGTTCCCAAATTGGAAAACAGTTCTAGCATACTAGAAGATGATCAAAATACCTCAAAAGACACTATTTACAAGCGCACAAAGCCTCTTGTCCTTAAACCGGGAGTGAGTTCTACCACACTGGGAGGAATCAAACTGCAGCAAAATGCAATGAGGAAGCGCCAGGAATGGCAGTCACAGACTGAAGGTCTAGCCTAAGATGCCCCTCAGAAGAAGCAAATGTAGGAGACACCTGGTCAGTGGATGCAGCATTGAAGGACACGGATGGGTTCATTTTCAACCAGGCAGTGGATATCAGGACCTACACCAATTGCTACTTCTCCAAGGCATTCAACAGAGGTATTTACTAATTCTTTATCGACAGAACAGATGAACCAATATCAACAGGACAAAAAAGGGACAGAACTTTAGACTCTCCAATGCATTTACCTAAGGAACTAAGATTAACAGGGCATCCAGTGTTACAGTTGCCTAATTCTGGGATGCACCAAAATATAACAAGAAATGACTTGCCATCTATTTCATCAGCTGCACCAGAGGGGCCCCCAGAAGCACCATTACAGTAAATAAACAGAACTGCATCTAGGCCTTATGCCTCTTTGTTCCATCAACCTATTTTACCAGCTAAGAGACATAATGCAGTTAGGTTATGGTATAAGGGGGGGTTTAGAAACATTACCTGATAGAGTATTTGTAGCTAAAACTACTAAAAAACTCAATGAAATTCTTTGCCAATGAAATATATGCTTTGATACACGCTCTGGTGAGACATCTTTGACATTAGTTTTAAGTCGAACCCAGGACTACAAAGATTTTGGGCACAATTTCAAGTTTTAAAGCAAACACCTTTATGGGCTCCATTTGAGGCTATACCATTAACAAAACCGCCTATAAAAATATCACGGTGTTATTTAGAAATGAAGGGTGAGTGTAACTGATTTAACATATTGATTGAAACAGAGATGTTCAGTTTGGGGTCATAAGAAGCTATCTTTGATTCTGAACATACATAGACGGAGGCGGAAGGTTAAAGTCATGCTGCATACTAATGATTCTAGGCTGTGTCATTTGCCAAACTGTTTTTCCTGGGGGAGGGACCAAAGGCATGCTATAAATGTGGCTGCATATCTCGTTTAAGTAGCATCTGCGATCAAGTGAAATGTACACTATGCCAGGAAGTAGGCCACATGAGTAGGAATTGCCTAAATGAGCCAAAATGTAATATATGTAATGGGGCAGGGCATACCTATCAAAGTTGTACCTGGGCAGCCCACAATCAGGCAGATTGCTCAGATGATGTAGAGCAAAGATTAATGATTGCTATTACACAAAGGGAATCCATCTCCCACCCCCCAGACAGGTTACAACATCTAGAGATCATGCACCCCCACAAGACTTGGCTGTAGGTTTAGCCACTGTGCAGTTAGAGAAGGAACCCCCACCCCACAGCTGAGATGGTAGAGGATGGCAACCCCTCAATGGAAGGTATAGCTTTTGCTGCTAGCGAACTAATAAGTATGCCCCCCCAAGTGAGTAAAAGACCAACCAGAAGGAATCAGGCCTCTGAACAACCTGCCTAAAAAAAAAAAAGGGGGAATTACTTTTGCAACATAGGTATGAGGCTATCCAGGTGACCTCAGAGCTCTCTGATGCAGACTCAGAGGACTCTTCCCTCTGGTCATCACAAGTAGATCCTCAATCAGAGCAAGAAGAACAAAAGAAAAAGCCAAAAGGGCAACAAAGACGGTCCGGGAGAACAAGAAAGAAACCCCACTGAGGATTTTAAATAGGTGTAGCTAATATCCCAACACCCTTAACAGTATGGTACTTGCACCACTTATTATAGGCTCCCTCAATGTTAATAGCATGAAGAGTAGTAGAAAGAAAAGCACAGCATTATCCTATTTGTTGACTAGCTGTCTAAATACTGTATAATATTCCTGCAAGATACTAGATTACATACTATTTCAGAAATAGCACATATTACTAAAATGTGGCATGTAGGCCCATCCTACTGGTCTATTAGAACAGATACTTGCTTAGGGGTTGGGATTTTGTTTAGGTCTGATATCCAAATTCATCTAATCAAGCTGGTAGATTTAATACCAGGCAGAGCCTAGGTATTGGACACTAAAATTTCAAATGTTTATTATAGATTCATTAATATTTATGCCCCTCAAACCAAAGCAGACAGAATCAGCTTATTTAAAATGATGCAACCATACCTAACATCCTCACAAATAGTAATATTAGGGGGGGAGACTTTAATTGTGGGTTAAATAAACAGGACAGAGGGAAACAACGACGAACAAAATCTTTTGTGACATGTCTACCCTAAAAAATATTCTATCTACAGCAAACTCAAAAGATGCTTATATGTCCTTTTATAAGACTTCCCAGCCGACATTCCAGAAAGGATATCTAACGACAAGAATAGACTCCTTCTTCATATCAGAATCCTTAAGTATTTCCTCAATACAGGTCAGGGAAAACTGAATTCTCTGACCATAAACTTCTAAAATTACACCTAGGTTCTTCTCAAGTAATCACTCAAGGCCCAGGGATCTGAAATTCAATTGTCTTGTTAACTAACATGGAGATAGTACAACATGTCCAGTACTTCATCGAGGTAAACAAATCTGTTCTGGAAATGTATGACAACCCTGCCCTCTGGTGGGAGGATGTTAAACTGATACCATAACATTTTTACAAAAACAGAGTAAGAGGAATAGGGATACAGCATATATACAATATTTAAGGCAGAGGCAGCAACTACAGAAGGTGTAGTCACTAGCCCAAATGTCAACACAACACATGATTTTAGTACACAAATTAAAGTGTTAAAACAAGAAATTGAAGCATTTCATCTTAGGGAACAAAAAGGTCTACAAAAACAACAAAGTGTTGGCGCACAAGGCAAGATGGAAATGATTTGCCCCTTTATGCATTGTAAGGATAGAATACAGCATAAGCAGATGGATTCCCTTAGAGATATAGATGGGAGTATATTCTCAGATAGAAGTAATATCATAAGAATAGTGGCACAGCATGCTAAGGACCTTTTCTCCAGAAATGTAGTAACATACAAAGTGACTGAATTTCTATCTAAAACACATATCCCGGTTTGTCCTTCCTTCCTAAGGGAGCAGCATACTAAAGATATTTCAGCAACTGAAGTGGAAGTAGCAATTAAATCACTATACAATAATAAATCACCTGGAATGGACGGTCTAAGCGCTGAACTATACAAAGTAATAGGCCCTTCCATAGGTACTGAATTAGCTTTGGCCTTTACATATATGTTAAAACATGAATCAATTCCACTTGGCATGGCAAAAGAAATATTAATATTCTTGTTTAAGAAGGCGCAAAAAAGCTATATAACAATTGAGACCTATCAGTCTCCTGAATACGATTTCAAAATTTAATCAAAAATATTACATAACAGACTATTACAAGCTGCAATTCATCTTTTTCTCCAGCACAGTCTTGTTCCATCCGAGGAAAATGAGTGACCAATTAATATTGCTAAGGGAGCTAACTGAAAGAGACAACGGAGGCTTGAAGGATTCTTCTATGCTTTGATCAAAAAAAGCCTTTGATACAGTGGAGCATAGCTATTTATGGGAAGTTCTTGCCTATTATGGAATTCCAAACTCCTTTATTAAATGGCTTCAAGCATTATATAAAACAGCAATGGTAGTCCCCCAAGTTAATGGGTGGAAAGTGCCAATGGTTCAAATACAGAGAGGAGCGCAGCAGGGCTGCCCTCTCAGCCCACTATTATACGTTTTTAGTATTGACCCCCTTTTGTGAGCATTAAATTCCACAAGTCTGGCACACACATTAAAGTTGATAATTACAATATTTCCTATATAGTACAGGCATATGCCGATGATGTCACAGTATTAGTAAGAAACACAGAATCAGTGAGACAAGTGATTGAAATATGTTAGAGGTTTGGGTTGGTATCAGGAACTTCTTTAAATATGAGTAAATGTGTAGGAAGGCAACTTGGGAACCCAGAAAACCCACCATCTGAAATAGAGAGCATTACCCTTACCCGTGAACCTATTAAGATTTTAAGGGTATTGTTTGGTGCAGGGGAGTTAGACATTCTTAATTGGGATCCAAAAATCAAACAAGTGCAGAGATTAGTGCAGAGCTGTAATAACTGGCAGATGAGTAAAACAAAAATGGTTCACCTAGTTAAAACATTTGTTCCACCGATTTTTTACATATTAGTTTACTGCCCCCAGAGTAATGGATGTCATGCTATACAACGCTTTTTCAAGCAATTTGGGGAGCAGGTTAAACCACTTAAAACAGAATATCCTGTACCTCCTAAAAATCAAGGGGGTATAGGAATGATAAACCTATAGTTACAACATTGTATATACATTGTAACCAATCTTAGGCCCATATTAACTCAGGTAAAAAGGCTTGGACACCTTTATATGAGATCACATGTGGTACTTGGTTTCACCAATGGAAATCAGATTCACTTAGACAAGTTAAAAAATCTAATGCTAGTCTACCATATGTAAGGGAAGTTTCTGTGAAAAATAAAAGCTGGTTGTTAACAGCTGGTATGATTACTAGCCAACATAGGAAGTTTCTATATAAACAGGTTATACAAAGAAAGTTTACAGAACAGGTCACTTTTCCAAACTGCCCAGCACAGCTATTACCTGGGCTGCTAGCATACCTGAACTGTCCCAGAACACCTGAGGAAATGTGGGATGTACATTGGCTGTGTTGCCATAATAGAGTAAACGTAAAAGCCCATCTGAAACACAAACAGATACCAGAAAGCATATGTTCTAAACCACACTGTCAACAGCAATTAGAGACAATATCCCATTTGTTCTTTGACTGGACATACATTTCCAACTTCTGGGTGTTCTTGGGCAAAAGTGGGATATGCCCAACTTAACCACAGTAACATTAGAAATATTATTTTAAGGGTATATTGATGAATCTTGGAGGGCATGGGACGCATCCATATTACATGTGATTTTTATAGTAGTAACTTGGTACATTTGGAATGCAAGATGCTGGTTTACATTACAACAAAAAAATTTAATGCATACTGAGTTAATTGAAAAAAAATACATGGGAATTGAAATTGATTTATCAAAATGAGGTCAAAGAAAAATCAAGTAATTGGGTATATCAAATCTGGAGGACTCTCCCATGGATTACAGACTCAGATACACCTATTACATGAATTTCTATGCCTCTACTTTTTTGTGTGTATTGTTTTTCTTCTTTCTGCTTTCAAAAAAAAAAAAAAAAAAAAGTACTTTCAAATGTTTCAGCCGAGGAAGTTACCTGGGTTATGAATTAAGGGGAAAATTATTATTGTATTAGTATTGTCTTATCTTATCTTCTGTAAATTCATTTATTGTTTATAGTTATTGGTCTGATTCTTTGTATGTGTGATTTCAATAAACATTAAATACCCCTACTCTTTTCGAGAAGTGCCATGGGATCTTTAACATCCACCTGAACTGGCAGATGGAACCTCGGTTTAATATTTCATCTGAAAGATGGCACCTCAGAAGTGCAGCACCCCCTTCATGCTGCACTGCAGTGTCAGTATTGGGATATTAAACAAAGTGCATGGTGTGGGGCAAGAACCCACAGCCTTCAGCTCTCCTGGCCTCAGAGGCAAGTGTGCTACCTGCTGAGACACTGCAGTGTACCTGTAGTAATCATATAGAAAAACTTTAGATATATGGAACTCTTTTCTACAGTCTATTTTTTGTAAAACAAAATAATTTAGTTAAAAATCTTTGCTTAACATTGATCCTTATGGCTATTATGAAATGTTATGTAGTTCTAACACATATTAAATGCTGTGGTTATTTTATACAAATGTATAACTTTTCATGAAACTCCATGTATCAATGATTTGCTGTATTTCTCTAGCTTTGTATGTATTCTTTTGAATTCTCAATAAAAGTTTTGAATTATAAATAAAAGGCACCAGGCATACCCTTATGCAAATTATCCAGGGGCAGAAAATGCCATTTAGCCACTTTTGCTGGGTCCCTATGCTTAAAGTGTGAGGCTGCTGTCAATTTGGACTCTGCCACCGCAGAAGAGGTTGCCACTTCATCTTCTCCTGTCAGAGGTCCAACGGCAGCCAACTCTGCAAATGGCTCTGGACTTAATTGAAAAGTTAAACAGAGCATTTGCCTTAGATTCAGCCTGTTTCAATTTGCAGCCCCCTGCATTGCCTCCAGCACATGCCCACAAGAAAACCTTGTGAAACACTCTCCATCTCCCTCATTGGACAAGGAGGAACCTCCTGTATGTCACCACAGCTATAAAAAAAAATGTGCCAACTGTCTTCATTCCTGGGACACTGCACACAACAATCCCAGTCATTGTAAAAGGAAGAAGTGCCATGCCACATCATCTTCCTCATCAGACTCACGCTCTTCTTCACCCGAGGAGGGAGAGAGTCAGCACAGTTCCTCAGATTCTGAAACGGAGTCTGACAGGCACCTTGATCTGGATGACCTGGAGTTCTGTATTAAGAACGTCATGTCGCGGATATACCTAGGCACCTTGCCTGCCTCTATTAAACCAAACAAACCAGCCTTCAGGCTGTCAACCTCATCTAAACCATCAACAACATTCCCTATACCACCAGAAACTGAGAACCTGCTTAAAGAAGAGTATCAGGACCTGACCCATGACGGGTTAACAAACTGTTGAAATTTGATATGAAACAATCAGAAACATAGCTGAACTAGCCCCAAATTGACCATCTAATATCATCCCTAATGAAGAGATCATACTTATGGGCAGCAGGGCTACCATCTGGTACACAATAGACTGCAAGGTGGACTCATCATTACAGAAGGCCTTCCAGGCCTCAGTAGCTTCCATAAAGGTGGCAACAGCTAATCTGTTCTCTGCCAGGGCCACTCTCTCCTGGGCCATGAAACTGGCCTTTCAGCTGGAGGAGGATTCTGAAAGAATAAAGCTGTGCTCCAGCTACTCCAGCTCATAGGCCTCACCTCCACTTACTTGGCAGATGTTTCAGAGGATGCAGTCTGTTGTGCTGTAAGAATGATGTTCTACCAGACATCAGTGAGATGAAATCTCTGGTTGTGGGCCTGACAGGCAGATACCTCCTCAAAATTTAATCTGGTCAATGCCCCATATGAAGACAACCTTCTCTTTGGTTCTGTTTTTAAAGAGGCAGTTAAAGAACCTGGAGAAACAGCTAAGGTATGCATGCCACAATCAAAATGCAGGGACATAGCTTGGTTTGGCAGATTCTGGTGGCCTTTTCACGGCCAATCCTAGAACAGAGGCCAGAGCAGGAGTTTTTCAGGCAAATTACCCTAATTTTCCCTCCCATAACCAATGCAACAACAGAAGTGGAGGAAGTGGCAACTGTGACCCTGGAGCTTCTACAAAGGAGACAGTCTGGACCCATCCCTGCATAGGGAGTAGACTTTCCAACTTCTTCAGAGAATGGGTCCATACAAAAACAGACAAATGGGTCCTGGACACAAAACCTCCACTACCTCATGTTGTTCTCTCTCTCTCTCTTCTTTTAACTGACCCCATCAAAAGAGAAGCAATGCTCCAGACTTACTACAGAAAGAGGCTATAGAATCTGTTCCCTTCCCAGAGCTCAACAGGGGCGTTTACTCACTCTCTTCTTTATCATCCCAAAATACATGGATGGTTTCTGACCAGTGTTAGAGCTCAGATTCCTGAATCACTTTGTCTGCAGCAGATCCTTCAAGATGGAGACACTGTAGTCCGTCCTCATAGAAATCCATTATGGAGACTTCCTTGCTGCCATCAACTTTTACGACACTTATTTACATATTCCCATCTGAGACTCCCTCAGACAATATCTCAGATTTAAGGTCCAGGACAGCCACTTCCAATTCGGAACCCTGCCATTCTGGCTTTCATCTACTCCAAGAGTCTTCACCAAGGTCTTAGTGGTAGTGACTGTGCAGCTGTGCAGCCAGAGGATCCAACTTTTCCTGTATCTGGACAACATCTTGATCCAAGTTCCTTGATCCGAGTTGGCCTTGCAAGCAGTGGCAGAGGTTGTTCATTGCCTTTCCACACATGGTTTTGTCATCAACAGGAAAAAGAGCTCCCTCTTTTCAGTACAGACACTAAATCATCTGGGGGCAGACTTTGAAATGTGCCACAGTAAGGCTTTTCAATCTTCCACAAAATTCCAGGACTTACAATCCCTTCTTCAGAGGTTCCAGCACTGCGCTGAACTTCCAGCCCAGATGTTCATGCAGCTCATAGGGACAATGGTTTCCCTGACAGATAAGGTTCCATGGGTCTTAATTCACATGTGTTCAACTCAAATGTCCCTCCTTAAACAGTGGTCCCCACACTGGCACAGCCAGAACCAAAAAGTGGTAATTCTGCAACAGATGAAGGACAGTCTTCATTGTTGGGCAGTGAAATTCAACATAATGAAGGGATGCAAGCTGAGCCATCCACATCAGGTGAGAATCACTACCAACACCAGCCTCAGAGGATGGTGTGCTCATTTGAATCTTCTTTCCATTCAAGGCAAGTGATTCCTGCCTCAGCATCAATGTACTAGAAATGCGAGCAGTATAACTGGCTCTCCAAAAATTCAAAGTCTGTGTTTTTTTTTTGTTTAACCAGGAGACACACACTAAGCTGAAAGCTTGTTTACAGGTGCAGCCTGGGAGCACAAGGACATTAAGTGACTTGCTCAGGCTCACATAGTATGCAGGTGGGGGGCAATGGGATTCAAACCTAGGTCTCCAAGTTTGTAGCTCAGAACCTTAAACCACTGCGCTATACTGCCTCCCTCCTGTGCTCTCAAACAAGATGTTCTGATCCTTATATGCAAAAGGGCCACAGTAGTATAATCAATTGACAAGGTGGCACAAGAAGCACCTGCATGCTGAAAGAGACTACTGTTGCTTCACTGGGCCAAATGTCATCTTTCCAATCTAGCCGCTGCTTACATCCCAGGACAGGAAAACATAGCAGCAGACTGACTGAGCTGCAAAGTAATTTTGCCAGGGGAATGGGAACTCAAGTATAATGCATTTCAGCTCCTCACCCTTGGAAATCCCCTCAGGTGGATCTCTTCACTGCCAGACAAAACACCAAGGTTAGACAGTTCTGCTCCCTTTTGAGGAAAATGCAGGTAGTAGCTCAAGATGCCTTCTCCCTAAACTGGGCTCAATAGTCTTCTGTATCCCTTCCCATTCCCCTTCTGCCCAGAGTACTATACAATATGTTTCAAGACCAGGCTGAACTGATCTTAGTGTACCCCAATTGTCCTCGGCACCCAGGGTTCCCACATCTTGTCCACATGGTGAGAGATCCGCCACTCACTTTCAGATCAGCCAGGATCATCTTCACCACAGTCCTATAATGCATCTGAATCTCTGCATTCTGTCCCTCTTGGTTTGGAGAGTGAGCAGGACACTCTCAAGAACCTCTGGCATTCTGCAGAAGTGATTAAGATGACGATACATTTTAAACATCAATCTTCCTCTAAGGTGTACTACAGAATTTGATGTAAGTTTTTATTTTGGCTGTAATCCAAGCAGCTGTCTGATCATACCATTTTTTTACCATTCCTCCTTCAATTCCTCCAGAAGGGTTTTGATATTAGTCTGCAACCAAGGACCTTAAATCTCTACCTTGGGAGCCCTGCTTCTGGTAGAAACAGGGGAGTCCCTGGGGTCTCATCCTCATGTCAAATGCTTCCTGAGAGCAGCCACCCTAAAGTGTCCACCAGAGAAGTCTTGTCTCTCCATGGTGCCTCAATTTGATTCTTAAGGCTCTCACCAGGGAGCCTTTTGAGCCTCTGGGGGAGGTGTACCTGCTCCATCTCACAGTGAAGGTCACCTTCCTCATTGCTATCACATCAGCCAGATGAATCAGTGAGCTTGGCACACTGTCTACCAAGGAACCCTACACTGTTTTTCACCAGGATTCAGTCATTCTCTGAATAGACCCAGGTTTCTTACCCAAGGTTATGTCCATATTCCACTTCAATCAGGAACTGATACTCCCTTCCTTCTGCCCTAACCCAAGCAATGACAAGGAGAGAGACTTGCATACTCCAGAGCCAAGATGGGCCTTGAAACTGTACCTTAAATGAACTAAGCCTCTATGAAATACATCAAGCCTTTACAGTCTTATGGCAGGGCCACATTTGGGAAAAAGGCTTCTAAAGACTATCACCAGATGGATCCACTCAGCCATCAGCTTCTCCTACAGACAAACTGGGGTTCCTCTCCCAGGTTCCAGCAAAAGCCCACTCCACTAGAGCTATGGCCACCTCATGGGTGGAACTCCTTCCCGGCTGACATTTGCCAAGCTTCTACCTGGTCCTCTCTGCACAGCTTCACCAAATTTTACAAGCTTGATGTGGCCACTCCGGCAGCAGCTTCTTTTGGCTGTAGCGCTCTACAGACTGTTGTGGACTCAAAATGTTTTCTATATTTTTCCACTCTGGGATTTACTTGTCTTACTGTTATTATATATCCTGGAGGTCCTAGAGCCCTGCAACCAGCACAAGGAGGGAGAAATCTAAATTTAGGTAACTGTCAATGTTCTTTCTCCGACTGTTGTTCTCAGGATGGAATCCCTCCATGAATGTATAAAGTTGGCTTTTTTCACCTCTAGTTGTTCTGTTGAAAGTTTTTTATCTTTATAGGAGGATTGTCCGGTTTGGTCCTATGACTTCTATACTTCCTTTGGAACCAACTGGCTCAGTCCTTGAGGGAGAGGAGATGATGTGATGCTGCTGCAGTTTTTGGGTTTCCTGCCTATTCCCTCAGCACAGGATGGAGATTCCAGATGTCCTACAACCCTGTGACCAGCAGTCAGAGAAAGAAAATTTACAGGTACAGCATCTAAATTTAGATTTTTTCTTTTACTATGCAACAAAGGCAGTAGATAAGGGCCGTGGTGTGGATTTACTCTACTTTAATTTCAGTAAGGCTCTTGACTTAGTGCCGCACAGATGATTGCTGAAGGAGCTGGAGGACCTGGGCACAGCCAGGGATGTAGGTGGGTAGGAAACTGGATGAAAGAGAGACAGCAGCGGGTGATGATAAAGAGGGTCAAATCAGAAGAGAGGTAGGTCATAAGGCAGGTACTTTAAGGATCTGTCCTGGGTCATGTCCTCTTCAATGAGTTTTTCAGAGACATAGGAGAGGCCATCTGGGGCAAGTTGTATCTCTACACAGATGACACAAATCTGTGCAGTAGGATAGGTAAGGATGAAGGGATCAAGAAGATGCAATGGGATCTACAAAGGCTAGTGAGGTTGTCTAAGGTTTGGCAGTTGAAATTCAATACCACAAAATTCAGGGTTATTTACCTATAGTGCTATATGAAATATAAAAATCTGCCAGTGGAATGCCTGCAGAATTATCATTCTGATTCCATAGAATTTCATGGAATTTACATGGACATTCTGTGGAATTTTGCCAAATTTTGGATTTCAGTTATTTTTTTCTAGTTTTGTAAAGTACATATCCAAATGACACAAAATTTGGCATGTATACAGGTATAGATGGCTTGCATAGCTGAACTACATTTCAGAGTCATAGATTGAAAGCAAACTGAGTTATGGGTGGCAAAAGATTTAAACGAAATTTAATTTTCCATTTTGTCATCTAATTTTTACGTTTCTTATCCAAATTTCTCCAGAGTTTCAGGATTTAGAGAAACGTGCAACATGGGTATGTGCACCAAGAATTAAGTCTCAAGCTTTAAAGGTGCTGTGCTAAAGGTAGCCAAACATTTTGTCAAAATGTAGATGTTAGTTTAATATAATTTTGAAAGCCTTCATCGAAATGTTATAACATTTTCAGGTGTAATGGTTAGTACTACATTTATATATGTGCCCAGTTTCAGATTTCTAGCTCCAAAGGTACCTGGAGTATATGCAAATAACAATTTTCATGCAATGTCCCTCAAGAAAATTAAATGACAGACATTGAGCACCTATCATTATGAGACAATGTGTCCAAATGCCATGATATTTAGCACACCATTAGAAATCCTGTCAGCAAGTAATTATGCCATATTTCACATCTCTATTTCAATAGCAAGCTGAGTTATGACTGAATTAATACATTTAACAAAATTCCACTGAATTTCATCAAATTTTAAATTTAATTTATTTTGTTCTAGTTTTCAAAGTCCATATCCAAACGATACCTTATTTGGCTGGTATACAAAAGTACTAATGGTTTTCATAAGAGTACCACATTTCAGAGTCCTATATTTAAAGTGGGTAAGTAGCTGGTGGCCAAACATTTAATCAAAATTTAATTTTCAGCTATAATCATCTAACGTTTTTGAGTTTCTCATTCAAATGTCTTCACAGTGTCAGGATTTATTGAAACATGCAACATGGGTATGTGCACCAAAGTTTTAAAGAGCTAGTGAAGCCAAAACGGGCAGACAGGACAATAATACACATTTTAAGTAGTAGCTAGTTGTAACAGTCACTTCACTACCAGTCTAGCATTGCTTGTAAAGCACTTTGGATGTATGAAAAGCGCTATATAAATGCTGATTCTTCTTCTTCTTCAACTGCATTTCTGAAGTATTTTTCTTTTTCCTTTTGCTCATCATAAAGTATTCTATGTGATAATATTGTGTTGGATGTGTGGAACAGCTCTTAGCACGGCAGCTGATATATCTAACTCTGCTGCCCCAAACTACATCATCAGCGTTATGATCCCACTGATTGTGGCATCACAGGTGAATGAACTGGCAGTCACTCACTTGTGGTTCCTAAGTAGCAGTGATGTCATAGTCAGTGACATCACAATGCTGATGATATAGTGAGGGGCTGTAGAGAAACATATGTTAGCTGCCAGGCTAAGAGCTGTTCCACACATCACACCTCCTGACATCAGGTAAACAATCTTCTAATTAAACAAAGGGGAATGAAAAAGTACCTCAGATATAAAAGGTAATGGTTGGCTGCTTTTAAAATCTAATAATAGTTTTAGGCAGGACACTAGCTCTTTAAGTATCATGCTCTAAGAGGGGCTGTGCTACAGGTAACTATTTTGCCAACATTTTGATTTTAGTCATTTTAGTATAATTTTGAAAGCATTCATCAAAATGTTATAAAATGTTTCAGGTATAATGATTATTACTACTGTACATTCATATACTTACTAGTTTCAGATTTCTAGCTCCAAATGTGCCTGAGTTATATGCAGATAAAAATGTTCATGAAATTTCCCATGAAAAATAAAATGACAGACTTTGAGCACCTATAATTTTGAAATGATGCATACTAATATGATATTTAGCATACCACTGGAGCACTTACCAGCGTGTAAGCATGTCAAATTTCAGCTCTCCAGCTCAATTGACAGCTGAGTTATGTCCACATTAATACATTTCTAAAATTCCATAAAATTCTGATGAAATTATGTGAAATCTCACAGAATTTCAATGAATTCCATTGAAATTCTGAAAATTCTGAATTCTCTTGTTTCATACAGCTCTATTTACATAGGGAAACAAACAGGACAGAGTACTAGATGGGAGAGGTTAAACTGAGGGCACTGGGTCACAATACCGCCAGTGACGATAGCGCAGTCAACAACTGCGTGGCAAAAACAGTGGCATTTTTTTTGCAGGGGGCTCCACACCCTGCTCCCCTCGAACTGGGGGACTCTGCCCCATGCACCACCCACACTAAAGGATCCTCACTCCAGGGGGAGCAGATCATGGGGCAAAGAGAAAGTTTGTGGATCTGTGGAATACTGTTTCCACGGACCCTTGTAAATAAAAACACAAGTCCCAAGAACACAAAAATACAGGGAGACCAGGATTAGAATCCTGATCTCCACTACCACCCAGCTGAGTTGCTCCTTGCCTCAGCCCTCCACACCACAGCAACTGCTTGTGTGACCAATGGAATTCTTCCCTTCTTGTACTCTGCTAGGACCACTGACAGTGACCAGGGGAGCACTTGCTGAATAGCGCTGTGAATTCCCCATTGCTGTTCATGGCAGCGGTATCCTGACTTGCACTATGTTAAGCGGCACTATTATTGTAGTGCTATTGTAACTGGGTACCAAACTGAGCACCACAGTAGAGGAAAGAGAGTTGGGAGTCATCATTGGTGACTTCTTCACACAATCAAGCCAGTGTAACAAGGCCTATAGTAAAGCTAATATGGTGTGAGGGTGTATCATAAGGGGTGTTGACAGCAGGAATAAGGACTTGCTATTACCTCTATATAGGTCACTAGTGAGGCCACACCTGGAATAGTGTGCTCAGTTCTGGAGTCCTCACCTAAGGAAGGACAGGGACAGGCTGGAGATGGTGAAATGCAGGGCGACTAAGATGCTTCAGGATCAATGGGACACATCATACAAAGAGTGGCGGAAGGCACTGAACATGTCCTCAGTGGAGACAAGGCGAGAGATGGGTATATGATAGCTACTTTTAAGTCCCTGAAGGGAATAAACAAGGTGAACAGCAGGAAACCATTTACCAAGAGTACAGTGTTGAGAACCCGAGGTCATGAGTATAAATTTGAGGGAGGAAGTTTAAGAGGGATGTGAGGATGTTTTATTTTACCAAAAGGGTGGTGGGGCCATGGAAGAGTCTGTCAGCGAAGGTGGTGGGTACCATGACTGTACCTGGTTTCAAGCATGGCTGGGACAGAAAGAAGGGCTTAGTGGTTGCTCAGGTCAACAGCAGTAGGGAGCGGAGTGGCTACTGGGTGTGATAAAACCTTGTATGGCAGTAGGTCCTGGGGCAGATAAGGAACTCAGGACAGACTAGTTGGACATTTGTTTTTTTTGCCATAATAGTCTGTTTCTATGTTTCTAATTTTAATTTCATTTTATCACCGGGTGTACTACCAAAAGCTTTCACTGGAAAGTACAGTTATGTAAGAAGTTACCATAACAGTAGATCTTTAAGAGGAGCTCTTGCAGTAGGTTACACCATTAGGACTAAGCTGGCAGGCACCAGGACCCCATAGAAATATTTTAGATAGCAGTCTACAGTGGGGGACTACACACGATGTATGCCCACTCCTGACCTCTGCCTATGGTATATAAGGGGCAGTCCCCCACCACCACCTCAGTTCTCTCACCAGAGACCCCAGCAAACATGTAAGCTATGGAGAAGCAAGGCATTCCTAAAGTTGAGGAAAATGAAAGGAAGAAAAACAAACACCAGGGGGATGGTGGGAGGGAAAGCAGCACCTGCTGCAAGAGCTCCTCTCGAAGATCTACGGCTACTGTAAGTTCTTACATAACTGGACTATCTCACTTCAGGTGGGAGCTCTTGCAGCAGGTTATACCATTAGGACTGAGTCCCAAGCAATGAAAGGACTAACCCCAGTCAGCTGAGAGGAGGCAGGAGTTAGTATAAGAACTACATGAGAGAAGGCTGGGAAGGACTACAAGTCCAAGAGCCTGCTCTTTGCCTAGAGGTAATATCCAGACCAGAAAGTCAGAGGAGAGAGTGAGCAGAAGTCCTAAGCAGTTCTAAGATGCAGAAGGACCCAGGCATCCTGCTATAAAGAAAGCTGGATGGAGCACAAAAGCTATCATGGCCAGAAGGGAAGCACCAGAGAAATCATCTCCCCATATGCCTGTAAGTAGAGTAGAACAATCTACACGCAAAGAAAGGGAAGGGGGCAGAAATGAACCTCTCTGTTAGGAGAGGAAAGAAAGGGGATTCAAAGAGGAACAGCTCATGACAGCTCCTCCTGTTGGAAAGTTGTTTTGTTTTGGCCACTACAAGAAGGAGTTTGCACTCTGGACTTGTGAAGGAGATCGAATAAGGTAGTCAGATGAAGGCACTTGGAATGCCTGGAACCTGTAACAGCAACTGGTTCCAAGAGGATTTGTATGGCCCCATCCCTGAAAAGGGAGACCTCCCTGAGGAAGGAGGTTGGGGTCCCCCTCTGCTTGTCTAAAATAAGGAAGACCACAGACCGATAATCCATTTGGGTGAAAAAAGGGCATGAGAACAAGGATGGTCCAAAAGGGCCTACTGAAGGTAGAGACCCAGCCCCAACTCAAGTTAATGAATTGGAGGCTTCCTTCCTGAGGAGGAAGGGTTCCATGAGTCCAAAAAATATACCCAGATGGAGGCCACAACCCTGGACTAACAAAGCCATGGTCAAATGCTGCGAGGCGATTCCATGCAAAAGTGACCCCCTTTCAAACAGAGTAGTGGGGATCCATCACCATCCAAGAGGTTAAGCCACTTAGTGGGGATGAAGAGCGGGGGACCCATGGGGAGGGAAATCCAATTGAGCATCCCCATGTGGAGACATGCAAAAGAAAAGAGGATTGAAGGCTGTAGAATTCGGTCAGCTTAGGGCTACTGCTGGTATGGCAAAGCACACAAACGAAGACATGTGTAGCCAAAAACGGGCCAAATAACAGTGCTCAAAACTGTTAAAGGAGGGAAAACTTCTATGGGTCTAGAATACCAGTACATGAAGAGAAACAGCCTTTATGGCCAGTAACCAAAGGTGCAATAGGGGAAGAAGGCTGGCTAAAATCTAGGATGGGACATAGGCCCTGATTTCTGAGAACAAGCGAAAATGGGATTAAATTCCTGACATTGTCATGAAGAACAGGCACTATGGCCTGTTTTTGCAGTAGTGCCTGAATCATGGCTGAGTTCAGAGAAGGGATATGGAAAGGGGCAAGACCATGGCAGTGCATGCTGGTGTGGTGGTCTGAGAGATCCAGGGTGCCCTAAGGGCAGAACCCCCAGGGGCCTGAGAGCTGCCAGCAAATGGATGCTGGGTAGGAGCTGGAGTGATACCTAGAATGGATGTGATTAGCAATGCCCTACGCCTGATGGTGAGAGAAGATGCACTCAAGGTCCCTGCCTAGAGATATAACCCTCTAAAAAGGGGCATCCAGGACTGTAATGATGTCAGGGACAAATTCTGAAGATCCCTTGCCCTTCCAATACAGGGTGCTATGTAGTGAAAGGATTAGGGGACTGGGGTGCCCAAGTCCATGCCCAATCTGAGAGCTCGAAAGAGATGTACCTCACAAAGGGCCTGTAACATGGTCGGTGCCATCCCATGGGTATTAGAAGTGATCAATGGCTGGAAAAAGGACCTTAGAGACCTCCTCTGAATGTCCAGCAGAGGAGGGCTCACCTTTAGGTGCCCTGAGAGGGTGAACAGTCTCCTATCCACCACCAAGGAGGTAGAAGGGTTCCCCATGCAATGATACATGGTGCCTCGAAAGAGGCTATGAGAGTTGGCATGACCCCTGAGAGTGGTGCCTGCAGGTGGGGTATACTGCCAGTAGACACTGCATTAGGTCCACGCTCTTTGTGTCTCATCTTCACAGGGTTTTGGTGTGTCTCAGCATGGTTATAATGGGGACTTGGTGGTAGCTGGAGACCTCTCCAGACCTGGAAAGTAGGACAATCTACTCCTGAAGGGGGGAAGAAAGGGGACCTGGTGTCCAGACTCACTCGAGTCCGAAGGAGGTAAGATGAACAGCAGTGCTGCTTTTGGGGAGGCTTGCAATGGCCTTTGTCAAATGACCCAGCTAAGGAGAAGGTGCCCTCAGAAAAGGTAGAGGTGACTTATTAGGCATCTCCAGCACTCTGACCCTATTCCATGACACTGAGAAAGGGGAGGGAGGCCTCCTTGAAGTATACATAAATGAGCCAACTGAGAGGCAAAGAGAGCAAGCATCTCTGATGCTACATCCAGGACAAATATGGAAATGTAGTGGGAACCCAGATGGCATTGGCTGGAACCTTGGTACACTGACATTGGCCCTTAAGGTTTAGGATAGCCAGCGATGGTGAACCTGGTTAGACTCACTTGTGATGGCTGGGTGGTTATAGGTCCTGCTCATGACTGAAGAGTGTCCGACGATGACCATAGAGGCATCACTGGGGTAGAAATAATCCAGACATCAGAGGTCCAGGTGCACTGATGGCAGCCCTGGAAGCAGAGGAAAAGCGAGCATCATCTGAAGTGACGACATTCCCTCGGGCATCAGATAGGTGGCAATAGGGTTGTCTGACACGTGAGGGGCACCCAAGAGCAACCGTACCGGCGTTGCTGGGGTAGAAGTTACCTGGACATCAGTGGTGGAGGGCCGTGTGCACTGATGTCAGCCCTTGAGGCACAAGGGCTATGAGCATCGGCAGAAGTGAGGTCAGTCTCACAGGTATTGATTGAGTGGCTATAAGGCTGGTCAACTGAGGAGCATCCGGGAATGACCGGAGAGATCTCGTCAAGGTAGTGGTAACCCGGGCAACAGAGGTAAAGGGCCATGTATGCTGGCATCAGCCCTTGAGGCGTCAGTACCGTGAACATTGGCTGAGGTGACATTGGTCCCCCCCAGCATTGGCTGAATGGTGATAAGGCCAGCTGATGACTGAGTAGCATTCAGGGATGACCAAAGAGGCATCACTGGGGAAGCGGTAACCCAGACATCTGTGGTGGAGGTCTGGGAGCACTTATGTCGGCACTGGAATCGCAAGGACTGCTGGCTTTGGCCAAAATGACATTGCCCCCCCCCCCACCGTGTCAGCTGAGTGGCGATATGGCTGACTGACGACTGGGAGCATTCAGGAATGACCTCAGGGGTGTTGCCGGGGTAGTAGTAACCTGGACGTTGGAAGTGAAACTCGGATGCACTGACATTGGCCCTTGAATCAGCAGGACCATTGGCATCACCAGGCATTGATTGAGTGCGGTATGGCCAGCTGATGGCTGAGAAGCAACCAGGGATGACTGAAAGGGCATTGCTGGGGTCAATGCTGGGGTAACCGCATCGATCTGACAGGCATAGCTGGACACTGGTAAATGAAAAACAGCCAGCGACTGCCCAGGTAGAGCAACCTGTCACCAAGAGTGGACTCCCGAGAGGGGGGCAGAGGTGTCACCACACGGGGGGGGGTGTCAGCATGCCCTCAGCGTCACTAGGGGGAATCCGACCCCAATGTCGGAATCGACTTTAGCTGATGCCTCCGCCAGGTGGACGATGAGCAAAAACCTGCCTCCTTCTCCTGAAAGGCCCGGCTAAGCTTCCTCTGTTAGACCCCGTGGAAGTGGGGGCCTAAGGGACAGGGAAAGGTAGAGGGACGATGAAGGCCTGCATCCTAAATAACCACCACCTGAAGATTGAGATGAAGGTGGGAGGTTATGCCTCTGAGAGCCCGTGGAGAGATGAAGGCTGCCAGGGATCATTGACTGGAACCTGGATCCAGAGCTGAAGGCAGACTGGAGTCATCTAGAGCTTCACCCAGAGCTGGTGTGTATGGCTGACATCTACTTTCTGAGGAAGCTGAAGACGTGAAGGCCCTGGATCACTCTTTTCATTGACAAGAACGTCTGTTGAAGCAGGGAGGAAATTCTCCAGATCATCTGGCAGAGGAAGCAAGGTCCCTGGAAGGTTCCTGGGAGAGCAGGCAGGCCTCAAAAACATAGTCTGGGCCTATGCAGAAGCCCAAGAAAAATGGTCACCTGTCTGCCGCCAGACCTCTTTGTCCACCACTGCTTCTGTGAAGAAGGGTAGAGAAGATACTGAAAAAGAAGAAATGAAGAATATAAATTAAGGCGCGCAGGTTTTAAAACACAATAATAAAAGGCAGTCGACTGAAGCAGAAGGTATCTGTGGAGCCAATGTGTGTGGGTCGACAGAAGGAAAAGAACTGGGGTGGTGCTGGGGGACCGCCTCTTATATACCATAGGCGGTCATCGAGGGTGGGAAGAAGTTGGGGGTGGTCCCCCACTGTAGACTGCTAGCTAGAATTTTTCCATGGGGTCCTGGTGCCTGCTGGCTTAGTCCTAACGGTGTAACCTGCTACAAGAGCTCCCCTTGAAGTGAGATCTAATGTTTGAGAAACTCAAAATCTGTTTATTTTTTCATGGGATTATGATACATTCACTCCCTCCCCACCTGTTGATGGTCTAAGGCCCCCTCAGCTCATATTTGCAAGACTGAGGTATGCAGTCTGGTGTGAGGGCCACTAATCCATCAGCCAATTGCACCACTTGCCCACCCTCCTTTTCTGTTTTCACAAGTGACTTTTTCATTTTACTTCATTGTGTTCAAAGGGAATTACCATGAGTAATCTTATTTGCAGTGAGGACCCAGAATGTAAATTAACTAAAAATAAATTGCATGTGCAAAAATTATAAATACACATAGAATAACTACAATACTACAATTCAAAGGGTGTACGCAACTTAGTGAGGAGTTATGTTGGTGCAACATTGTTAATAGTCTGAAGATAGTTGAATGAATGTGTTGTTTGCCTGTTGTACATAGATACTTTCACCATTCACACTCTCTGCCCCATAGAGGACTACCACCCTACTGGGGTACCATAAAGGCAAAGGAACTCTCTTGTAGAGGGTTCCACCCATAGAGGTGCAGCAGAAACATAATTCCTTTGGGCTTAAGGTATCATAGGAAGGAGCCCTAGAGAGAGGGAGGCATGCCACTGGAGGAGGAGAGGAGGATGGTGAGGCAAAGAAACAGTACTTCTAAATGAGGTTGGAGGAAGATGGTTTTTATAGCTCAGGAAGGGAGGTGCAGCTGATAGCTCCAGCCCACTGAGCCACTGACATAGCTTTTGTATTCAGTGGGCATATGCAGCTTAGTGAGGAGTTAAGCATGTGTAATATTGTTGATAGTCTGAAGGTAGTCAAATGAATGTGTTTCAATGGAATACTTATGGGATCTAGAAACTGTGGCTCCTGACAAACAGTATCCCGCTCAGCATTGCCCGATAGAGTGACTAACCCGACACTTGTACACCCAACGCTATTCCTCCTGATGGGGTAAGGTAGCAGATGTGATGGATTGCTACCTTACCTAGTATGATCCACGAGAAAGGATGGCTGGATGGGGCTGCTGCCTGAGCTGCCCCTGTGGTGTGGAGGGGAATACCACTGGTAGCTCGGCCAACATACTACATGTGACCTGGGTTCTAGTCCAGCTCACAACATTTTACGCACCACACCCCCGTAACACTGCTTTTTACTCCAGGGTTCGCTCCTCCTTGGAGTTGGATAATTTAGTTACAGGGCGTGTGAGGGCAGAGCCCTACACATGGGGGTGCAGGGGACGAAGACCCACTCATTTTACAGATTGTTCAGTGACATGCCTGAAATTCGTATGTCGGGCATGTCAGTGATTTGGACCCTTGCATTTCGGGCCCTTCTACTCAGTATGCTGACCGTCGGCATACCGAGTTTTGGGATTACATAGTATATCCGTTTTAATGTTATACTTGAATACTTTGGCTGTTCACTCTCTCTGCTCAGTAGGGGACTACCACCCTGTTGAGGTACCATAAAGGTAAAGTTACCCTCTTAAAGAGTGTTCCACCCCTGGAGGTGCTGCACCATTAGGCTAAGGTTACCTTAGGAAGGAGCCTAAAAGTGCTGTGCAGCAGGCGATGAGCACAGAGACTGAGTGTACAACTGACTGACAGAACTGGTGATAACTGATAGACAGAGATTGATTTGAGCAATGACTGACAGCAACTGGTAACTGATAGCAAATAGAGGAATGACTTCCATAAGGAGAGAGGGAATGGCAGGATTGAAGGATAAGAGAACCATAATCCAACCGCAACTCCCAATAGAAACCTACTACTAAGGTAAATGCTATACTTAATGCATAAACTACATTGTGGCTTTCGGCACACAGGAGAGAAAAAAACCTATGGAGAAAATCTCTAGAGATCCACGGCCTCAGCCACCATCTCACCCGGCATAGGAACTTAATATTTTGACAGCTTAGAATGCTATTTTGGCATCAAAAATACAGGGGACGTTTTTGTAGGGATAACTCTGTGGATAACTCTGTGCAAGTCGATTTCTGCAGGTTAAAGAAGTTCCCCGTGAAAAAGGGCAACCCATAAAAGCATGGAATGAGGCCAGTAGCAACTTCTGAAAGGCTGTCACCCAGTCTCGAGACCATGAGGAGGCATATCCTTGAACAGAAACTAAAGAAAGCTGATATGAAATGAGATGAGCAGGACCTTAGGCAGACACAGGGAGAACAGCTTTCAGTGGTATACCCCATATTGTTGTTCTGTGGTTAATTTATTTTTTTATTTAGTTTGCTTGTCATTTTTCTTTTATTTGGCTGCTGTGGGTATATAATTTTTGTAACAGGTTAGTGTTGATCCCGTCTCATTCTCTGTATGTGCCAAATCTGATTATTCAACAATGTTGTTCGACTTGAAAAAAAATCAATACACTTTGACTGCAGAAAAAGAAAGCCACTGGAGGTACAAACTGAACAGAAAGCCCAAAAGCACAAAGGGAAGGCAGTAGACAAACACAGGAGAAAGGAAGGGGGAAACAGCTTCCAGCTACAGCAAAGAAATAGTGCTTCCAAATGAGGTTGGAGGAAGCTGGCTTAAATAGCTCAGGAATGGGGGTTTGGCTGGTAGCTCCCACCCACTGAACTGCAGATATAGCCTTTGTGTTTCAACAGTAGTAGCAATGAAACTAAACAAAAAAAGGGCCTAGATATTCAAAGTGGATGTGCTGCACAACCCGAGATGTGCCAGTGTGAACCAGAAGATGTGCCATGGTGCAATATTGAAAGGACATGGTTGCGCAATGCAAAACTGGATGCACCTGAGTGCAAATATAATGTATGTGGTGCATGTGGAGAGGGCATTCCCATTAATGTGCTGTGTAGCCACATATTCAGCCAAGATGTGCTGTACATCCGCAGCACATCATGCAGATGTGCTGTACAAAGATAGGCATATAAAAAGCACGCCTAAGTCCAGTCCACCCACAGGGAGAGGGCAGCATAGCAGCCATGGATGGGACAGCTTTCCTAATGGCAGCAATTATGAGGGGAGCGAGGAGATAGGAGGAACAACGGCATGGACATGGAAGAGCCCACAGGCGGTATGCCCAGCACAGAAGGTACCATGCCCATGTCACATGTCACATTCAGCCACTTGAATGGCATGGAGATCGTGAGACTCCACAGGGCACTGCTGAGACAGCTCTGTGAGCTGCTCCATGATGACCAGCAGGCACCAACACACAGGAGTCATGCTATGATGGTGGAGACAAAGGTGACAGCACCAATGTGCCTGCTCACCACGGGCACCTTCCAGACGCCGGTGGGTGACACCACTGGCATCACACAGTCCACCATGTCCCATTTCCTCACCTAATTCCTCACCATTGTGCTGCCACATGCTTCAGAGTACATCAAATTCCCAAGCATACAAGCAGAGCAGACAGAAATCATGCAGCACTTCCACAGGGTGGCATGCATACCAGGTGTATTAGGGGCCATAGAATGCATCCATGTGGCAATATGCACGCCACCTGGCCCAGAGAGATTTGCATATATCAACAGAAAGGGTTACCACTCTGTGAACTGCCAGGTGGTGTGCAATGCCACGGGGCACATAACCAATGTGTGTGCCATGCACCCTGGAAGTGCACATAATGCCAACATCTGGCACCAGTCAGCCCTGTGCCACCTGTTTGAGAGTGGGGAGATGCCCAGCAGCCACCTAGTGGGTGAGTGGTACATGACATTGGGGCCCACACAGCACACAGTGGCACACAATACAGTGTGCAGAACTGCTGTGTGGGAAACAGACAGGGTTCGCAATGCTAAACAGGAATGCAGTGCCACGGCCCATGTGTGCCCACTGCACTGTGAACCACATGTGGCAGGAGTGTGCTGGGATGGGGGGGCACGTCTGGGGCACACAAAGCAGCCACTCGTGTACAGGCATGGGCCTGACACAGGCACAGCAGTGCTACAGAGAAGCACGTCTGGACAGGACAGTGGCTGTGCGCCAGCAGGGGCAGGGCATGTGAACAGCAAGGCATGGTCATGGGAGGCCATGGCATGCCAGGCACATGCCCTGCATGCAACACACATGCAGTGCACACACTGACATGATGTTGCATGCATGGCCTGTGTGCAGTGGGGTGGGAAAGCCAGGGTGGGGGCCACACAGAGCAATGGCAGACATGCAGTAACATAGGACTGCAGTATACCTGTGAATGACTGATGTGCAGTTAATGCTGTCTCTCTTCCAGAGGCAACTGTGCATACCCCCTACAGCCATGGCTGCTCACCCCCATAAGTCAGCCCTCATCCATTGCAGAGAACCAGTACAATGGCGCACACATCACGACATGCAGTATCATCGAGCATGTATTTGGCATACTCAAAATGAGATTCAGACAGGTCTGGTGGTGCCCTACAGTACAGCCCAGAGAAAGCCTGTGGCATATTCCTGGCCTGTTGCATGCTACACAACATGGCCATAGACAGTGGAATCCATGTCCAGGCTGAGTCGGGTGACAGCTCCAAGGATGAGGGGTCACAGGCAGGGGGTGGGCAGGAATGCCACGACAGTAGGGACTCGCAGCTGGTCACCAGGGCATGGCAGCACAGGGACAGGATTGTGGAGGAGCACTTTGGAGCTCTCAGTGGGTAACAGAGTGGGATAATGGGGGGTTGTGCAATGTTGCGTGGGAATGGGGGATAACATGCGAAGGTTGGCAGATGTGGTACGGCTGACAGGTCCACAGTGGTGGAGGTACACACACATGCAGGTGTGTCCACAGTGGAACAGTCATGTCAAGGCCTACATGGAGCACTACAGTATATGGCATGGATCAGTGGACAATGCCAGCACACATGCACAGTGGACACAAGGTTGCACTCATCACACCCAAGCCAGACAGCACATCAGCAGTGTCCCAGCACAAGCTGAGAAAACCACACAGACAGCATGTGCACACAAGCCACAGGCCCACATGTGTGCCCCGCACGCGTATCTGGGCATAGCCAGCAGGGTGTGTGGCCAAACAACACATGGATGGTGACTGTACCATGACAACTGCACACAGGTGGAATCACTGTGAGCTACCACTGCCACCACGGACACGTGAGCGGCCATGCTCACAATGGGTCCACCCCCTGTGGTGGTAACCACCTCAGCAGGGGACCCAACCACACTAGCAGGGGAAGACCCATGAGACAGTGACCATGTGCTCATGGCTGTCTCATAGCTGAAGTCAAGATGGGACCGGGGTGTTGGGGATACCTGAGGCAGGGGATGGTGGCAGAAGCAATGGGGCCATGCTACACCATGAGGAGAGAGAGTGCTGGTGTCATTACACAGTGTGCGGCAGGCACTCCTGTGTCCGTGAGGCACGAGGGCTGCACAGCCCACCTCGATGGCCTGTGCTACCCTCACAAAGCCTGTGGTTATGTCCTCCCACAGTTGGCAAATCTCACCAATAACGTCCACCCAGAGTTGGTGTATCTCGCCAACCAACTGGAAGTGGCCAGCAGAGACATGGTCATCCATGATGCCCACCTGCTCATGCAGGCCCTGACACACCTCCCTGAGTGCACCCTGATGCCCCAAGGTGGCCCACAGGAGCTGGGTGTGCTCATCAAGCCCATCAGCAGGGGACCTGTCCTGTAGGGGGCACTGACGGATGGGTGAAGTACATGTCTACAGTACAGCATCCACAGCCTGCAGACGCTGCATGGCTGGCTGCTGTTCAGGTGGGAATTGTGCATGGGCAGGCACAGTGGGTCCCTGTACAGTTGCGTCATGTGCACAGGCGGCACATTGCTGCCGCACAATAACCTGCTGCTCCAGGGTGACAGCCCCAGTCATCACAGCCACACCTTGGGCCTGGCTGCCCACAACAGCCACAGGTGTGGTAGTCGGTGGGGCATCCCGGCTGGGGATGTGCATGCACAGGGTGCCCCACCCTGTCCATCACAATCTATGTGGCCAACTGTGCTATGGCAGTTGCACCACTGTGTATCGTCACCTCAAGCTGTGTGGCATCATCATTATCATCATCTTCTTCATCATCATCATCTATGCCAGCAATGTGAAGTCATCAGGCAACTCAGTGTCAGTCAAGGCATTCAGACCCTGAATCTCAGCAGGTCCTGGAACATGCTGTCCCTGACTGCACCGACCTCAATCCTGGCTTATGTTGATGGCCTGGGTTCCTCCTCCACTTCCTCCACCGGTCCCTTCACCTGCGGTCCATGCCCTGCAGCTCCCCTGAGGCATGATGGTGCTGTAAGGCAGACTGGTATGCATGGTCAGGGCGGCATGTCCATGGATGTCCATTGACAGGTGTACATGGGGCCATATGCCATGAAGCACAGTTGTGCAGACATCACCACACATGGCATGCACCAGCACTGTGATCTGTATCAATCACACCACCGTGTGTTGTGTGCATTGCATGCCGAAGGGCTGTGCATGCATGGTTCTGCAACATGGATGACTGCCAGGCTATGGCTGTGCACAGCCCCCCCCCGGGCAAGGGGTAATGTGGCCTGCGTGTGGGCACACCGGCAACAGTGACAGGACACTATGGTGCATTGCAGCGTCATGTGTTGTGGGCGTACAGGAACATGGCACACGTACACAGGTAGACAGTGACCACCACTGGCTGCCCTACCTCAGCAGACAGATGTCCCCAGTGATGCAGCCAGCTACAGCAGCACAAATGGGTTGCAAGTGAGACACTGCATGGCCATGGGGGGGGGGCATGCAACAGTGGATGCACTGTATAGTGGCATGGCAACAATGTTGTGCATCCATGAGTGGCATGCCCTGCACACCCAGGATCACAGCACAAAGCCATACAGATGATGTGACACATGCATACTCACAGTGCTGTGCAGGGCCTCCACCTGTCTGGAACCCACCTCCAGGGATACCATCCACAGATGCCTGGGACAGGGTGGATGCGAGCACCTCCTCCCATGCAGTTAGTGGTGGCGTAGTGTGTGGCTCACCCCCTGTGGTTTGCAGGGACACACGCATGGTGGCCAGGTGCTACCTGGTCGTGGTTTTTTCGCCATTCATGCACTTGATGCTTTCCTGGGGGTTGCGGTTGTAAACACCATGGGTGTTCACAGCCTGTGTCACCACATCCCATCCCTGTGATCTCTCCTGCTGTGTGCCTGTCTTCCCTGACAGGAGGTCCTCCATCTGAACATAGGCCTTTACTAGCATTCCTGGCTCATCATCCTTGAAGTTTGGATGTCTTCTCCATCTCATCTCATCTCATCTCCTCCTCTGCTGCCGTACTAGTGCCTGTGGGGTGGAAGTGTGAGTTGTTAGCATAGTACACAGTCATACTCAAGGCCCCTAGAATTCTGCGGCCACAGAATTTTGTGCAGAACTTGCAATCTATCGCAGAACTTCTGCAGTGCTGCAGAATTCACTGTTCTGGGTGATTTTTTATTAATATTTCTGTTTATCCATAGAATCTGGTTCTTTTCCCCTCTTTTTATATCCAAAATCCCTTTAAGCTCAGAATGTGATGTTATCATTGCTCTAACATCATAAATTAGCTAATGAAATGGCTGCATTCTGCAACAGAAATGAACAGTCACTTATCTACCACAGCTCCCACTGCCAGAGACAGTGGCGCAGCACATCAGGCATGGTGACATTTGCTCAACCTGTACTACAGCCTAATACAATTTTCAGTCTTACGTTATCGCACTAGGGCCAACTTAAACAAAGCCTTGTCAATAGCATAGATCTGTTAAGTCCATACCTCACTTTGTACAGACTTATTTGTGCCTCTAAGGTATAGAGATGCCATCTGAAATGAATAGCTGGTAAAATGAATTTACCTGTCATTTTTAAGAAAAATAAAGTAATTATGCCCAGAAAAGTGGAATATAATAATGTGTAGACCTGCTGAAAGAACAGACCTGTTAAATAATTGCACTGTACACATTTTTGCCAGGGTTATTGATTACATATTATCACTGGTTGATAGAGTCAGCCGAACATTATGGAGAAATGCGTTCAGGGACAGTTATTGGGCCAGAGGGTAGCATGTTGTGTTTCCTTGCTGGCAACTCAGGTTCAGAGATTAGCTCTGAGAGCTGGCTGGACAACACAAGGACTGGGGGAACACATCACTGCTCTGAGCCTGGGAAGGTATGGTGCAGAGTTCTGTCACACAGTGGACACATTGTGATGGGCTGGAGAGCTCTATCTCACAATTGGTTCACATGTATGTCATGGCCTGATGGTGTTACGTAATGTGTCAGGGGAAGCAGGTTGGCATGAAAAATGAGTTTTGCAGTAACTCCTCTATTCTGTTTATTCCATTTCCAATGGGACTTGTACGAATGAGGATGCAATTTCATGGAAATTAAAACAAACAAAAAATACACACACACACACATATGCAGTATCTCTCTCTCTCTCTTTTTCTTTCTCTCTCACTATACACACACACACACATACTTGTATGTATGTTACAGATTGCATATAAATGTATAAGTGATACACAGTGGGGACCTCGTGAGTGGTGTAGAAAGTACATATAAATATATAAGTGATACACAGTGGAGACCTCACTAGTGGTGTAGATACCATTCATATAGAAATACCTTATTTATCACATAAGGTCCCCTCTGCATATTTCATTTATGCAATAGGCTAGGACCTTAAGGGAGAGGTATTTGTTTTGCTTTTTTAGGCATAAAATTATTTCTATAAGTCTGTTATTTTTTGAACTAGTGTTGCTGTGCTTTCCACCATCCTGATTGCTATAACCACTGTCATGAAAGTGAAGTCAGGATGACAAGCTGACACTGTGATATGATAATTTGTTAGTGCAGCAGAAATTACAAACCACTGCCGCAGAAGTTCTGTGGCAAATGGTAGTCTTGCCACAGAACTTGGCCCCACTGTGCCGCAGAAAAGTAGGGGCCTTGGTCATACTGCACTGCTCCCAGGCATGGAGTCTTCCTGGCCAGAGGCCCATCAACAGTGTAGCTGTGGTAAACAAACTTCCATGGTGCAGTACCTGCTGGTCACCAGTGGTGTGTGGTGGCACAGAGCAGCCCATTTATGGCTCAGCACATGCAAATGAGGGTCTGTGCAGCCTGTAATGAGATGCTAGTGTAGGGACTTGTGCTATGATTGGGCAATAGGGCAATCTGCACATCCTGGAAGAATATGGCTCATTTGCACCCAGACCATCTCAATTTGCTCCGTACATGTATTTGTGCCCATTACTTCCGAATTGTGCATCTCCGTGCATGCACAGTTCTCTGGCACATACCTGCCATGCGCGACAGCAGAACCAGCTGTTACCTGACAATTTATTGCACATCACAGCATAGTGCATCATCGCGCATGCGTAGTACTATGCGACACGCATGGCATGTGCGACAGTGCATGTGCTGTGACAGTGCATGGCACATGTACATGTCCATGCGTGATTCCCTTCACTGATGTGTGGCATGTTGTGACCTTCCCAATACAGCCACCAGTTCAGTCGAGCATGAGCAGTGCACAATGACATGACCCCATCCTCCCACCCAGAACTGCGGCACCATGCATGCATGATGATGTGCAATGGACTGTGTAGCACACATTGGCATTGCGCATCCCTGTGCTGCATAGCCTGTTGCATGCATGCCTATCACACATCAGCCATGTGCAGACCATATGGTGCGCAGTGCTGCATGCTGGAAATGAGCCAGTCTGTCTGTACTCTGTCTTAACCATGGCATGTGTAGGGGTAGCAGGGCCATGGGAACTTAATTGGTGTGACACTGAGTGGGCCAGCTTTGTGATATTGGTGCTGCCTGTGGCGGGCCAGCTCTTAAGGGATGAGGCCTTGCAGGAGGCAAGGTCCCAGGTCTGGGCGAGGGTAGCAGGCAGGCACATGAGGAGGACAGGGGTGCCTCACACTGGGGAACAGTGCAGGCACCACTATAGAGGCCTGTGGAGGGACCTTGAGCAGCTGAGGGTGCTTTAGGAGTGTGACCACAGGGTTGATGTGTCAAGACCAGGTATGTACACTGCCCACTCTGCCATAGCCTGCATGCTGTTTCTGTAGTTGAGAGCTGGTGTTGATGTATCCTGTGGGCACTGTGGGATTGAGTGGGGTTTGTGCTTAGTATTGCTGGGGGGTTGGGGGGTGGCAACACCATGCTGCTGATGTCTCCCTTCCATTGTGTTCCTCTTGCAGGCCAGGAAGAGTGCCAGCAGGTTGTGGACAGGGGCCATGAGTGCAGTAGGGCCAGGAGACCACAAGCAGTGGGTGCTGGGCCGTGCAGGGTGCCATCTCATCCTGCAAATGGTTGGTGTACTTCGCTGTACTTATTTTGTGCTGTTTGAGGTGGGTGGTGTGCGGTTCCTGTGTCCACCATGGCCACATGGCCACTAGCCTTGTATGCACCAGTTGTGCCAGTTGGCACACTGTGGCTGTTGTCCTGGCACCATGTGGTGGTCCTGCTATGCACCATGTCCATGTGTGTCTGAAGCACTGTCTGTGTCCCATCAGGGCTGTGGGTGCCCGGCATGGCACACGCGTGGTCCATTGGGCCTCCAGATGTGGTGCACATGGCTATTGGCCATATACGGTGTGGGTGGGCATGGCATCATGTCCCATGGCAATGTCCATTGCATACACCCACTGCCATTACATCGCACTGTCCCACAGTCGGGTCGCTATGTGGCACTGTTGCGCTGCTTTTCACCAGTATATCGTGTGCATGGTGCATTGTTGGGTCCATGCCTGTGTCCCAGCAATGTCCACCATGCATGTCATTCCAGGGAGAGGGGATAGCCTGTGTATGTTGTAGCACTGAGTGCATGTCCTCTGCCTCATTACACAGTTGAGCTTGCTGAGGGTGGTGGCCATGGTACAGGCCTGTGTGGAGTCAGAAGACGGGACCAGCTCTGATGCGCACCAGGGAAATTAACTGCACTACGTCGCAGGCAGGGGGTGATTTTCAGGTGGCTGAGGGCCATACTGCATGCCATACGAGAGCAGACAGTGATGCTCAGAGGGATGAGCCAGATCAACCGCCCCCCTGACGGGGACCAACAACGTTCATAACTGTGTGTGGCCATTGGACTGACATTGCCTGAACTTTGTTTTATGCACCTCTACATCCCTCCCATCCCCTGTTTCATCACATGCAGTTATCTGCCTCACCTGCTTTCCCTGTACCCTTTTCACTCCTGCCACATTCCTCTTTTGATGTTTTGGTTGTTGTTCTTCATTTTCATTCTCATTCTTTGTTGTGTTCCATTTTTCTTGTGTGTTATATTAAAGCCTTTTATACTGGACATTCCCTGTGTCTGTGGTCGGTCTGTGCTGTGGTTGATGTCTGCTATTCTGTTGCTTACTCTGCCCACTTTCCCTTGGCTTGCATGGCTTGCCTGTCTGTGTCCTGTGGCACACGGCCACCCTGTCCACCTACACAGGCTAATGCACTGCTTGCCATGGGGATCTCTGTGATGCATCTGTGCTGACTCCCGCTGTTGCCCACAGCGGCAAGTTTGGTGTGTCTCACCCCAAGTGCTATGCATTAAATGGTGTTTGCAGTGCTTGCCACATCATGTGCCCCTGAATGTGTGCACCTTATGTGGCCTATGCACATCTGGCACATTTAGCTACCTGGCACTGTTATGCCAGTGCCTGTGTTGGCCATGCTGTCCATTGACATCTGCAGTGTTGAGTCCTGTCGTCTATGTCCTTGTCAGTGCTGTGCCATCAGCATGTGTTGGACACAGTGCATGCTTCTGTGTGTGTGTGTTGCCATGTCCTGTGCCTCTGCTGTGCTGCTCAGTTCCCATCCTGATCCTGTGCAATGCCACTCTTTTCACCATGGCCATGGAGGGTTGCTGGGTCCCCCTGTCTCTGCACTTGCAATATGCTCATGGTCCACCCTGGGCACTGACATGTTGCTCCTGTCTCAAGCAGGCCTGCTCCACTTGCTGCATATGTGTGGTTGAGCTATAGCGCATCCATGGTATATTCAGCCACGGCTGCCCTGGCACATCCTGTGACGCATTGGCTGAATATCGTAGTTTTGGGGCAGCACATCTGGGTTGCACTGCGCAGGCACTTGCACTGTGTGCCTGGGGACTTTTGAATATCTAGGCCTAGATGTACAGTTTAAAAAAAAAAGATTGCCTCAACAATGCAAAATTGTAATAATGTAATACCAGTAGAAGCAATCCCACAATTTGCACAAGGCACTAATGATTTCATGTACCACATTTTAATGAATTTTCTATTGATAATCTAGCATTCCTCAAATGAAAGGAGTGGGTCAGTATGTTCCAGGCATGTGGTACCACATAACTAAAATAATAGGTTACTCACTGTATTTTTACTTTGGGGTCTAAATACTCAAGAATGGTGGAATTCTTTAAAAAATGGGTTTACTTTCTCTGACAGAAAGGCTATCCAGCAAGTAATCTGGAGCAGATCCTGTTACACAATCTAAGGGGAACTTTGCAGATGCACATACATTTTTTCACATAGCCTAGCTGAAATGCATCTTCTAGTTTCCATTGGGGCCCTGCTTCTATTCATTTCCGCAACTGGGTGTGCTGGATGACTTACCCAATCACACAGTGAGTATTGGATTTAGCAGGGGTCAAACCTGTGATTTCCTGGTTCCCAAGCTCATATTCTAGCCACTAGACCACAAATGTCTTTAGCATGGCTCCACAGGGGTCATAAAACTTAGTGCAGACAAAAAGAATCAATGGGTCACAGAGCTGAACTGGATGCTGGTTTAGGGCTGTGCAAGTAACAAATCCTTATTCCAGAATACCATGGGACATTTTCTGTCAAGCTAAGGTTTGGAAGATTTATGGGCTGAATGGATAGAGTAACCTCCATGGATTTCTATTACATTTTTAAAAGTCCTACGGCCACCCCAATGACCCAGCTGTAGTGTGCCTCATTACCATTCGAGTTACCCATCATCATCATCATCATTTTATTTGTTCATCCAGTACATAACAGTTTGGACATTACAAAGTTAAAATAAATTACAACAATTAAAAACAGCAAGTACAGAAATTATGAAAGAATAAAACATAAGTGACTCAGACTTTTACCAATGTAATATAATTATGCAATAAAGTAAGATATTATGGGCTGATTATTTCCTTATGATTCTTTTTTTTTTAAATGAATAACAGACGCAATGAATTTAGCAATCATTATGGCATCCTCTAGGGTCATAGGGTGCAAAAGAATAAAAAACGGATCATAATATAAATTCATGTATTTTGTCAGGAACTGTTTTGGAGTCTCTTAGATGATAGCACAAAGGGCATTGTATTATTATGTGCTCCAGTGTTTCATGGAAATCCCTATTGCATCTACAAAATTGATCTGTTTTAAGCTTGTTGTTTTTACCCTGATTAAAGTAAATATATTTAGATGTCAAAATTCCAAACCTAGCCCAGGTACGTAGTCTTTACGTAGTCTTTGGGATAAGGGTAACAACAGATAGTTTTTGATCCCTGAATCAATCTTATTTTTGTAAACCAGATTGCCTGTTTTTGACTCTTAACTGACTCCATCTGTTCTTTTTGGGCTAATCTAAAAATATTTTTTTTTAATTTTATTTTTATATTGGATAGATATCAAAATACCCTTATTAAAATCTTTCCACATATGATAACCATTAATATTTTTAAGAATAGTGGTCAATCTTTTTAACCATGGGGAGTGAAATCTTTCAGTATTCCAGTGAATGTTTTCTATTAAACAAAAATAGGTGATACCACCCATACAGTGTTTTTATTATTATTTTTTTTATTTATTAGTCTCAACCAATATGAAACTATTCTTAGATTTACATCTTTTATTGGAATCCTACCTAACTCAGAGTGTACTATTGAATTAGAGGTAGAAAGAGGAAACTGTAGTATAGCCTTGTAATAGCAAGATAAGGGAAGTTCTAAATTGGTTGTTCTTTAGTACTCCAAATCTCCACCCCATATGAAAGTAGTGAGATAATTTTTGCTACTCTAACTCTAATAGTAGGCAATACAGTAGATCCTCCAAACTTAGAGTTAAAACGGAGTAATCTCTTCTCAATTAGTTTTGCCCTGTCCACCTGTTTTTTGATATGTACATTCCACAGACCATTTGATGTAAATGTGACTCCCAGATAAACGTATGAATTCACCACCTTAATTAGATGTTTCTCAATATAAATTCTAGGAGCCACTGATTGTTTACCAAAAACTGTTATTTTAGTTTCATTTAAATTAATTCCCAGGTGGTAATAGTTACATTTTACTTTAAGTTGATCCATTTTTCTTTGATGTCCTATGTTTGAAAGAGAAAGTATCACCAAATCGTCCTCCTAGGCCAATACAGGAATAGGAACATTATTAACTTTAAGAAAATCTAATGGTAATGATTCATCGAATGAAAGTAGAGAGTCTATGTAAATATTAAATAACAATGGTGCTAATAAGCACCCCTGTTTGACCCCTTAGTTGGTTTTAAAATAATCTGTAATATTTCCACTGTTATCAAATTTCACTGCTGTGTACATATTTGAATGAAGTAGTACAGTAGGACTTAATAATTCTAAGGGTAAACCTTTTTTATGTAGTATGTCCCATAAAATTTCTCTTATCACAGAATCGAATGCCACGGAAAAGTCTACAAACAATGCATGAAGCTTAATTTTCCTATATACCTTATATTTCTCAATTAAGTGGGTTAATATGGTTGTACTGATTGCATCTGCAGATGATCCTGGAGATTTGAGACAGCAGCTCCAAGCAGATTTCTCCAATATTGAGACCTGGATAAGAGACTCAGGTCTCTTAATCAGTACTGGGAAGACGCAGAGTATGACTTTTTCTGTGGGACCACATGTAAAAAAGGATCTTATTAATCTTCAGAATCAGTTTCTGGATGGGACTATGGTTCAGATGGCATATACTTATAAATACCTGGGGGTTCTTGTTGATTACCATTTTTTTTTCTGGACATATTTTATCACAGATAAAAAAGGTGAACCAAAGATTGGGAGCCTTAAGAAGGATGTCAGGGTGTCTGACTAGAGAAATTAAGACTAAATTAGTAAAACAATTGTTGCTGCCTGTACTTGATTATGGATTTCCATTATATATGCATTCCTTTCAAAATGTTTAACTAAACTAGATCAGACTTACTATACATTGGGAATTACATCTTAAGAACAAACTCGGTCCATCGATGTTTAGTTTATCAGGAACTTGATTGGTTACACCTGACAGTTCGTAGAAAGTATTTATGGTTAGTGATATGTCATGGTTTAATCTATTCTAATAACAACAAAATACATCCATTAAATCATTTAATATGTTTGAATTCCAACTCAACATATTTAGATAGGCTAAGGAAAACAACTAGAAAATTGCCTATGATCCGAATTACAAATCGGATGGGGGATATAATTCTCCAGAATAGTTTAGCAAAGACTTGGAATGAATTATCTTTTCATATTGCTGAGATTCACAATTTGCACATGTTTAAATTTGAATTACATGATTATTTAAATGTTGGTTGTAGTTGTTTTTAGATTGAATGTGATTTTGTACTGTATGTACTTATTTATTATTCTGCTTTTGTTGTTGTAACTATGTTCTACAGGAATTTGTTGTAAACGGGGATTTAATTCTCCAACAAACTAACCTGTATAAAAATAAACTTTTAAACAAACAAACACTATATATATATATATATATATATATATATATATATATATATGTATATATATATATATATATATATAATCCAAAGTTGAACATCCCTGACTAAACCGTGATTGAAATTTGGATAATGGATTATATTTTTCAACCCAGATCTGAAGTTTCCTAGAAGTATTCTAGAGAATAATTTACCACTTATATGTAGAAGGCTTATAGGATGATAATTTGAAGGGGACTGATAAGATCCTTTTTTGTGTAGAGGAACTATAATATTCCTGTTCCATGATGGCGGGATGTACCTTTCTCTAAAATAGAGATTAAAGAAATTTGTAAAAAAGGGTACTTTTGCATATCTCACCTAGAATAAGATCCAGGCCAGGGGCTTTGTTACTAGCTAATTTAAATATGGCATCTTCAACTTCCTTAAAGGTAACTATTAATGGTTGGTATTCAGCCAATAGGATCCTAGATGAGGCTTGATGTAAACTATGTACCTGTGAGTCTGTAGTGAATAGTTTTTTAAAATACATGATCCATGTATCTTGAGGAACATGTACCGATTTAGAGCATCTGTCATTTCTTTTGCCCTTAGAGACCATTAGCCAAAATACCTTTGTATTGTTAGATCTTATAATATCGTACATTTTTTTCCCATTGATGTTGCTTAAATTCCAACTTTTTATTTTCAAGAAACTTGTGATACAATTTCCTAATTTCTTTTAAATAAGCAAAGTTCTCTCTGGAGGGAAATTTCTTGGTATATCTACTAATTTTCATTAAATTCTGTTTTTCTTTTTTACAGTGATTATCAAACCAGGTATTTAGGTTTGCTGAATTCATAGTAAAATTGTATATTTTAGATCTAATTGTTTGATAGGCAATCACCTACAATTCATATAAATTCTGAAGGGAGCAAGAATTGCATGCTAAAGAAAATAACTTGGTCATCTGGGGAGAGTATATCAGATCTAACACCCCTGATATATTAAGTGCACTTAGTGATAATTTTAATTGGCATCTAGGCTCTAGCTGGATTTGACTATTTTATTATTTTTTTTTTATCTACTCCAGATTGTCCCTCAAAACTGAGTGTATCAATATCAGCTATCAAGGCTGCATGGTCACTTTCGGGTCTCATCAGGACCACAAGGGAGTGAAAATGTTCATAACTGTCAGGAGAGATAAGTAGATAATCAATAACACTCTTTTCTAATGGTGAAAAGTATATGGAGTTCCCAATTAAGTCTCCTTTAATTCTACCACTAAGAATTAGAAAGTGATTACTATTAATAAATTCAACAAGTTTCTTCCCAGCACAGTTAAAAATGAGATATGTGGAGTTTCTTATTCCTAGATTGCCCAGATAAACTATAGATTGAAGCAAAGATAAGTTGTCAGTATTAGCAATTCAGGCATTAAGATCTCCACCCAATAGAATTATATCAATTGAATGTTTTAGTATTAATCAGTCTAATTCAGTGTCCAATTTGGACCAAACATCATTATTGGTTAAAGAGTGGTAATTAGCGGAGAAATAGATATTTGCTATAAGAAATACATAGTTATCCTATTTTACAACATGTAACAACATTTCATCATTCAGAACAATATGGTCCAAAACCAAAAGGCCCTTTCATATCATTATGAATATGGACAATCCCCCTCTAGGTCTATCATTCTTCCTTCCTTTTTTTGCAGGAACAAAATAAGATTCATACCCATTTAACAATATTAATTCCATAGCCCAGGTTTTCTGAAAGAGTAATATTTCAAATTGTTGACAGAACTTCCACCAATCAGGGTCTATAAGTTTCGTGGAAAGTCTTGCTATATTCCAAGATAAGAATTTTGAATTTTCAATTAGTGAATCAGTGCTAGATGTTATTGAGTCATCTAGTATGGAATCCAAATGTATATGACCTAAATTAACTAGTCAAGGGCTAGGTTCAGGGATACCATTCTGATTTAAATGAGCCGATCCATCAATAAAATCAACTATACAGAATTGAACACAGTCCAATTTAGTCATGTTTTGCATTATAATAGAGTAAAGATTTAGATTTATTACTATATCAATTTGTGTCTCATTATTTTGTGGAAAAACTCTTGATGCTGATTTAAAATCTAGAGGGGAGACAGCTGTATTTAAACAAAAACTTAATAATTTACTAATATGATTGCAACAACAAGGAATTTTCACCCTGCAAATGTTCTATTCCAAATATAGAAAGAGTTTTCAAAACTATATTATCAAAATTCCAATTAAAATAGATAGTGTCATTTATAATGTCGCTAGATGGAGTAGAGATTATTTTGGCTTCACCATGGACATGCGCACAGCAGGAAAATCAGCATCCCTGGAAGCTGAGAAGACATGCGAGAGGGTTCTAAAGTGGTCAGCTGAAGATCTCCTTCATGAAACCTACCTGCTCTGGACCTATAATATCTGGCAGAGACGAGACTCAGCCATCCGCCAGGAGCTTTGTTAAAATCTTTAAATCCTGGTTGAGAAGCGAAATGGCCTATAGCTCTGGATCTGTTCATGAGTTTACCATGTTTCAATATTAAAGTTATCAAGGCTTCAAAGAGGAATCATCTTGAGCTTGGCCAGAAAGAACATACTGGAATATGAAAAGCAATCCAGGTGCTAATTGAGCCGCAAAGGTTTTATAGAAATTGGACGGAAAATCTATCCGGGTCTGGGCGTCTTATCGACTGGCAGGTCCCTGATAACCCTAAGTATCTCTTCAGTAATGGGGATAACTAAGGAGGATTTCTGCGGGTCCAAAGAGTTGAGGTAACCTGATTTGGGAGATGTAGGAGGATAACTGAGATGCAGAAGGAGGGTCCTCCACATGGGGTTATACAATTTCGGATAATAGCATGAATTTCTGAAGTTATATTCACAGGGAAGTTGTGAGAAATATCACTCTGTTGTGAGCTGACTGCAACTATCAATCTATGGGACTCTAGCTGTTTTTAAGCTTGAGGGCTAAGAACGTCCTGCTTTGTTGCCCTGATCTACTTGATAAGACTGAGTTTTTAAAATAGCAAACTCTGCCTTTTCTCTTAAAATATTAAGGTATGAGTCTGAGTTTCACAAGGGTCTCTCTGATGTGTTCCGGGGATTGAGGGGACAGTTCCTGTTCAATGGCCCTAATTTGGGACAACAAGCTTTTAAGCTGCTTGTTCTGCTCTTTCTTTCTTTTGGAAGCTAATCCTATCAGCACCCCACAGAGATGAGCCTTGAGTGAGCACCATTCAATATCAGACTTCCCCATAGAACCAAAATTAATATCCATAAAAGTGGAAATATCCTCGAAGATATAAGTCACGTATTTTGGGGTCTTCAACAATTGGTTATTGACCTTCCGTCCCTTGCCAATTGTGGGGAATGTGAGATAGCAAGATTGAACAGGCAACTGGTGAATGGTCAGAGAGGCCCTGCTAATATCTGAGTCCATCACCACTGGGATTAGTGAGCGGGAGATCAATATGTAGTCAATGCGGGATGAAGAGTGGTGCACAGAGAAGGTAAAGGTGAGACCCAGTATTGGATGGTGAAGGATGCGCCAAATGTCCACTTGTCCTGCGCTATCCAACCAATCCCAGAGAGCTCGCTGTGCTGGGGAAAGCCCTTTATGGGGCCTACAGAACAATTGATCTGAGGATCGATCACTAAATTGAATTCACCCCAATTATTAAAGGGGTTTGCAAGAGCGAGAGAGGATGTTGAGAATACATGTATGAAAAAACTGGGAGTATCAGCATTGGGGCCGTATATACTGCCTAGAATAACCTCTTTGGTATAAAGTTTACCTTTTACAAACACATAGCGTCCCTCAGGATCTACTAGGATCTGAGCAGGAACAAATGGTATGGCCCTGCATAAAGAATCATGACACCCGACTTTGGGTATTACCCTCTGCCGCCAAAACATTGACCCATCTGCTGCCTATGGAGCTGCATAGCCTTGGAATTTAATAAGTGAGTTTCCTGCAGTAATGCAACATCTGCAGCAAGCAGATTGAGATGCTTGAGAATTTGATATTGTTTGATTTTGCGCCTGGCCCCCTGGACATTCCAGGAAATTGCCCTCATTGTCCCCATCTTATCTTAATGTAGAGGGGTTGTGATATGCCTGAAGTATTTAGTAGAGGGATCTGTCTCAAGTCTCTGTGTGAACCTACCCACCCAACCCCCAACTTAGCCCCACAAATTCCCCACAGATTAAACAAAACATTTCCCAGCCCACCCCATTTTACAATTCATCTTCTGCATTGCACCCTGGAGCTTTTCCCTTTCTGCTCCAGCCACCCCGCCAAAGCAAGGAAATGAAGATTGTAACCATAACCTGAAAACACTATTAATATTTCTAAAATACAATGCAGGACATAAAGGAATTTGTTGTATTATAGTAACTGCAACAATGATATGATCGTTCCAGAATCATCCTTACAAAACAAACACATTCAGCATTAATCAACTAACATGTATAGCATCCAGCTAACAAAACATTAAACATTGAACTGAGGTGAGATCTAAACATTAAGTTGACCAAAACCTGGTCTGCCATGAAACACCATGCTAATAGAACAGGCAAATGTAGTTACACTCCAGAAGTGAACTGTTCCTCTATTCAAAGTCTGAAGGCCACCTGATGAGGCCCCCGAAATCCCTAGTACAACTGCTATGAAGCAAGCTGGCTGAAATTATAAAGTAAAATTATAAAATAAAATATAAAATAAAATAGAAGGGCGTAAGGGGAAGGAGCCTTGTATTTGACTCCCCTTAACATAATGAATCCCCTTCTATCCCTCCTGTTAGGAATAATGTGGAGTGCCCTGATCCAGAAAAAAAAAATTAAGGGAGCCCCCTGATAACCAAAACATGCAGATCCCAGAGCGAGAGTCATTCCAGGGGATCGATAGTTCTGCAGGAAATAAGACCAGTAGGTGCCTGGGTCAAAATATTTCCCAGGTGAAAGGATTCAGATGTAGCAGGGCTGCCCTCTAACAGTCATACTGCTGGTGGAGAGGCTGTAGGGAGCCCATATCCTTCTCTAGGTGAATACTAAGACTTGCCATCTCACTGAGCAAAAGACATGCTGCCTGGCTTAAATCGTGTTCCCAAGTCCCAGCAGCAAGTACAAAGGTGGAAGTCAAATCCCAGGGTAGAGGTAGGCATCCCGTCGCTCAAGCCATACTTACGCAGGGATACACCTGGGGTACAAAAGATCAGTCACATCCACAGTGGTACACCAAATTCCATGCTCAAGAGCATTACAGGAAAGCCTTTATTTATCTGCCAACTTGATCCCGTATGGGAAGGTGACCTTTTGCTCTCGTTAAACACCACTCTTCAGGAGCCCTTAAACAAATCTGGAAAGGATGACTTCAATTGCCCCAGTGCAGAGCCTGGCTCTTCAAAAGACACCCAGGCATCAGAAATGAGAACCTTTAGTTTGGCCGGATATAACATCCAAAACTTGATGCCCGCTGCTATTAGCTTAACCACCATAGGGTGAAAGGCCGTTCTCCTTTGGCGCACCGAAGCGGGTAAATCCTGAGCAATTCTCAGGCACTTTCCCTCCCAGGTGATATCCTGAAGCTGTTTTGTCTTATTGATGAAGTGTTGCTTTTCCCTGAAATTGAGGAAACGACAGATGAGTCCGGGGAGGAGCCTCGAGGGATGACTTGGGGCACAGCGCTCTATGGGCTCTTTCAATGGAATAACTGGCCCCAAAGGAAGTTGGGCCAGCTAACCTCTCAACAAGCTTTTGTGTAGAATTTATTTGGGTCATGCCCCTCTTCTCCCTTGGGAAGACCCACAATCACAATATTATTCCTCCTGCTGCACCCCTCAAGGTCCTCGACCTTCTACTCCAACTTGCCAAGATGCTGCCTGCAGGCAGTAAGCTCAGACTCAAGCCTGTCCTGCCATTTCTCCAGTGAAAAAATCCTCGCTGAATTATCTCTAACCCCCTGGGCCACTTCATCTAATTTCTGGGATAGAATGGCAAAACCAGCAGTCAGGGTGTGTAAATCCTCTTTGAAGGGTTTAAATTCCTCAAGGAACTGCTGTAGAGTGAGTGGCTCATTCCCTGCCGAAGTAAGCACAGTGTTAGCACCACCCTCCGCCCCTCGGCTGGAACTAGAGGCCCGAGGCTTCTTTGGGGCCTTTTCAGGTGAAACCGGGGGAGTGCACTTCGGAACTTTTTTTTTTCATCCACCTCCATCATAGCCGTGAACCGTCTCTCGCCGTATACACACACTATTCCCCGCCGATAAACTGCAGCCTGGAGTAGGCAGTGCCCATAAAAGCAAGTAGATCACTGATTTTGGAAAGCGGGTGGCTGGAGCTCTACGGGAAGACTAATGCCTGGCACAATGCATCGCCGAAAGTCCAATTATAGATAATACTTGAAATAAAAACATCAATTTTGGAAGGGAGGACATTGTAATAACATTGAATGATTCCTCCCATCCTCACTCTTCCTCAGCTGTAGCTACACACTTTGTTCCCTGTCTCTGCCTGGGAATTGTCTCCATGCTGACTTGCCAACAGCACTGTCATGTTTTGTACATTATTAACCATAAATTGTGCCTTTTGTCTGTTTTGTTCCTGTTCTACTGTGAGATTTGTATCTTCTCTATGTACTATGTATTGCACCTCTGTACAACTGTTTGGAATCTCCTGTTATACAACACTGTATGTCTTATTTGTTTTACCTGTTCCTTGATTTGTGCTCTCCAGGGTCATGCCTGAAAATAGGCAGTTCTGTCTAGTGTACTTTACCTGATTGCAAAAGCAAATAAATAAACTCTACCCATCAGGGTCTATGGAAGGTTTCCCAATGTTTTAGCTGACCCCATAACCTCCTTCATCAGAGGGTCAAAATTTAATTTGTGACTGTACTGAAGTTTATTATCTAATTTAACTCTAAATAAGTTATTTGTGAAAGTTTTTAAATTAACTTGTGGAGGTAGGAGAAAAGTTGAGTGTGACAGGAGACTCTAGAATTTCCATCCTCAACCAATTTACTTTTATGCTCAGAGATATTACCAAACTGAGTTGTTTATTCTAAAATACATGGAAGGCTTTAGGGTCTTTACAAAAATCAACATCATCTGCATACAAACTTACATATTGTTCCTGGCCTTTGATTATTGGGCCTTGAATATCGAGAGATAATTTAAGTGCATTAGCCATAAGGATCAATAGCCAATGCAAATATTAAAGAGGCTGTGGGCATCCTTGACATGTGCCATGCTGTAAAATAAACATTAGATGGTAGGTCCCTATTCATTATAATCCTGGCTGCTGAGAGCCAAGTACAACAGATTAATCAAGCTACAACACACAAGGTCAAACCCATATTTTTATTAGAGTTTATATATTGCCGTTCAACTCTATCAAGGCTTTTCAGATCAATTAGTAGCATTGATCTGAATTACGACAATAATCCATTATATTAATGGTCAACGCATGTTTATATTTTATAGTTCTGCCTTTATGAAACCATTCTGATCTGGATGAATCATTAAGAGCTAGTATTTCTCGAGTCTGGTAGCCAGGGTTTTAATCAAAATTTTTCGTCTGAATTTAACAAGATAAAAGGGCTATACGAGCCCAGATTTTCGGGTATTTTTCTTTTTTCAAGTAATGGGACATGGCCTCTTTAAAGAGGAGGCCAAAGAGTTAGAGCTCAGCATATGATCAAAAGATTTTAATGTGTGGAACCAGCTGTTGTGAAAAGCATTTACTGAAACTCGTGGGAATCCCATCTGTCCAGGTGTTTTCCTACAGGAAATTTGAGATTGCTAGGCAATCTCTTCCAATGAACTTATTTTGGTTCAATCACTTCCATCTATTGGGAGAGTACTGTGGATATTATATTTTTGATAGAAAATCTATTTCCATATCTACTGAGACTCAGATTACAAGTAGAATATAAATTCTGATAAAACTCATAAAAAATTGTGTTAATCTCTTTAGATTAAGTAATGAGTTTGCCCAAGCAAGTCATGAGATCAAACGTAATCATTCTTCCTGACTTTCAGTTTTATATTACCAAGCCACTATTTTTTTGAATTCACACCTAATTGAGCAATAAGTGACTCTAGTGTATAGCTTATTTGTTTTCAGTTATATCTATTATCAAGCTATTATTGTATTCATCTTTGAGATTAATTGTTCAAAAGTCTGATCATTATTATAAAACATGTGATCATGCTCCAAGTCCATAATATTTTTCCAATTCTAAACTAAACCCCTTCTTCTTTTTGTGCATAATTTGAAATGAGATTATTGATACATGTATAGATGCCATAAAAGCTTCCCATATATTAGTCATATTAGGTATCAGCTACAATGTTTAAGGAAAAAGTTAAATTTCTTTTTATAATTCAATGAGTTGCATATCCTTTAGCACAGAGTCCAGCTTAAAAAGAAAATATTGATGTTATTTGCAAGCTGTAAATTAAATGAAATTGAGCATGATCCGAAATTAAAATATTGTAATTTTTAACCTCTTGGATCTGATATTCTATAACTGAGAAATAAGAAAGTAATCTATATGGGAATATGTTTGATGGGAGCTGAAAAGAAAGAATAAAAATTGTTGGCCCATTTTTCTGGCACCATGAATCGATTAAACCATAATCCTTCATAAGTTTTCAATTTTTTGCGCAAAAAGACCATCAGAATATAACTGAACTTCTCCAGTGTGGGATTTAGGACCACACATAATGTTCCCACCAGTAAATATAAGGGCCAGAAAATTTAAGTTCCAAAACACATGATTACAAAATTAGGGAGAGTGTTTATTAGGCTCATACGTTAATAAAAGTATACATATTCCCCACAAGAAAAACTAGGCATATATTAAGCATCCATTTGGATATATTATGTATAAAGAATCTTTAAATGTAAGGTTTTAAAAGAATATAAACACCATAAGAACAGTTAGTATATGAAGCATTAATACCTGCTCCCCACCTCTTAGAATGATATATAAATTCAATAACCCAAAATGATTCCTGAAGGAAGATACAAATAGCCTATTATATCAATGTAATTAAAGACTTTCCAAGCTTTAATTCTATTACTAATGCCATGAGACATTCCAGGATAGTATCTTAAGTGTATGTGCCATGTTAGATACTAAAAGTAAAACCCATTTTGTTGTTGTTAAACATACCTAAACAAAGCGGGTGTAGTAAATGAGCTCTAGTAAAAGGCCGAGTTTTCTTGGATAGTATGTCACATCTATTACATAATTCAGCACAATGAAGTATGTCATTAAACCTAACCCCCTTCCCCTTTCCCACCCCAACAATATCTGAGTGTATTCTCATATTTTCCTTGAACACTGAGGGTCCAAAGTACTAGTTTTTTCATGAATGTATCCATAACTCCACCCAATAAAAATTATCCCAACATGAGTTTAACCAACCCATCCCAACTTCCCTGGTTTTGTTCCTTGTTCAGCTAATGGTTGGTGAGTTCAAGTAGAGCTCATCCCTGTTCACAGCCCTGCCAACAATAAGCAGCCTTAAAAACAAAACAAAAAAAAAAAACTTTCTTTTTCTACCCCCACTTGACCCCACACTGTCACCAGCTTATTTTATTGTTTTTAAAGCCAAGCCATGTGGCCCCATCAAATGAACTAACATAACACATTCAACCAGTCCCCAAGTCTGTATGTTTTAGAAAGTGTCCATCTTTAGATTTAGAAAATACCTCTATTTTGCCATGCAAATAAAATCAAATCCTGCTGGATATGGATATAAAAATGGAAATTGAATCCCATGTTCATTCAAAATAGTCTTAGTTTTCTCAAAGGATCTTCTTGCCTGCATTGTGGCTTGAGAAATGTCTGGGTAAGCTAAAAATGGATTTGTTCTGCAAGTAGTCCTTTATTTATTCATGCATGTTTAAAATGAGTTCTCTCTCTCAAAATATTGGAGGCTTGATGAAACACAGGATGAGAAGGCCGAGTACTAGAAGATGGTACTGCTGAACTGGGACCACGGTGAGCTCTGTCTAATGAGTTCTTCCAGATATTTTTTGCCAACTGCCTCTAATTTTTCAAAGAAGGGTAGTGGATTTCTTGGGCCCTCCTTCCCTTCTGAAATCCCAATGAACTTAATGTTTGCTCAATGTGATCTGTCTTCTAAGTCTGTGATTTTATTCTGCAATTCTTTCATCTCTTTTTCCATCTCCTCCTGTTTAAAGGTTAATGGTTGATTTTATCTTCTAAGCACTTATCCAATTCTCACCTTCATTTGTTCTTAAAATAAATGCCCTAATTGTGATGGTATCATTGAAAGTGTCTCCAATAAATCAGAAATGGTAGAAATAAGGGTTGCAAAGCCAATTTTTTTTCATTCTGAATTTCTATGTGAAACTGATGCAGTTTTCCTTAGTTACCATATTCATGATGGAGCCTGTAAGTCACTCACCTCAACCTCCTCCCTCTGGTGTTATTACAGCTCACTGGGTGTTTACTGCTTTATCTATAGTGACCCCATCTCCTTCTGAGTTGTCTGTTTTTTTTAAAGCAGAAGGCATAATATATTGTTGTGTTTGGCGTTCTAAAGTTTCCACTCCTTACATATTTAGCCCAATTCGTATACCAACCTGTTCCACAAAGTCAATACTCTACATAATAGAATGTAGATTCCAAAGAGCTATTTTGTCAGTTTCATCAAGCAGTTGTATAGCCAGGTTTGTCAATATCAGGTATGATGTTGTTGTCCATTATAAGAGCTCATGGGAGTCATAGATGGAGAGGGCTTACCAAAAAATACTGTTTGGAGGAAAAAATATCTATTTTCTGCTGCCAATTGTTACCTACTATTCATACCTTCTTTTTGTTTTATGGTTATTTTTAGATTCTGTAGCACTTCTGGATCCAACACTGCTTTATCTCGTTGTTTTCTGGAGCCAATGACTGTGCTTCAGTATCATAAACCACCGTCCAGACATACTTTTTCATATCTATTTTGCAAAACCAGTGTTAGTTCCACCATAAAGACCAACCACAAAAGTAAGACTTAACACAAGCAAGTGAACATTTCTTTAAACATGTAGGAACAAAGAAATACAATATCCAGAGTTACCAAAGGATTTGAGCGAGGATCCACTGTTCCTCATATAATTGCCATTGCAGAGCATTTGCACATACACCCTCAGTCCAAGTGCAAATGAGAAACCTTGCTACACAGCTCTGTTTTCACCTGACAAAGTTGAGTTGCTTTTGATTGCCCCTACAAAGCACCATGCGCATTAACAGTATCCATTCTGCTCCTAATCAAAATGTAGCACATGTAATTTTTAAGCTTGTAAGTGCTTTATTCTCCAATTCATTTTCTATGGGAATTGTATCTAAGGACTGGAAAGAAGCAGTTGCTTACCCTCTTATTTATAAAGGGCATTAGGCAGGCTATAAGTAACTATAGACCCATCAGCCTAACTTCCATTCTGGGTAAAATTATGAAATTAATATTAAAGATCATACTGTTCTTTGTATCAATACCAATGGACTGTTTGATGAGGACACAACAAGGATTTACAAAGAGTTGGTCTGTATGTGACAAATCTCATCACCTTCTATGAGTCACTTCATGACCTCCTTGATCATAACATCCCCTGTGATGTGTCTATCTAGATATCAGCTATGCTTTTGACAGGAGTATCTCACCACAAACCTAATTCTGAAATTAAGTAATCTGAATTGTTGTTTATTTATTGATTGTAAAATCGGAATTACAACCTTTGAGCTAAACCATTTACAGGGATCCTCATTGAACAGAGGTGGGGGAACATAAGAATATGGACAGTGGAAAAACAGAAGCTAGAAGACATTGTCAGTTACACATCACTAAAAAACTGAACAGCATTACAAATAGAAGGATGGGGAGAGACAGAATACATTGCAAAAGCCATCACTTAAATACATAATATAGGAAAATAGTACCATAACATTAGGTGAATAAAGTGCAGATTCCAACTATGTACAAAGTATGAGAATTCCCAGAATGCAGCTATAGAGCTTAGATAGGTTCCCAGAGGGAACAATTAATGTGACCACCGACAAGTACAGCCATTAAGGGACAGTAGGCTACAGGTTAGATGGGTGAGGAGGTGAGCACAATGGCGGGTGATAGCTTAAAGGTCAGGGGAGCTAAGCGGGTGTTTAGGTGGGGGGTATGGTGGGTCAGGAGGGTTAAGTGGGTGAGGGGGTGGAGGGAATGAATATTGATAGCATGAATATTGACAGTAATGTGGTTTGGGTTTGTAACTGGCTGGTGGAAAGAAGACAGAGTAAGGGTTGAATGTGATGTATCAGATTCTGTCAGTGTGAGTGCTGTTCCCCAGGGTTCAGCGTTCGGTCCCCTGCATTTTAATATATATAAGTTATTAACACCATGGATTACATAGTATCATGAATAAATTCACTGATAGTAAAATTGGAGGTAAAGCAAACAATATTGACAAAACTGCTAAGATGCAGGCTGATCTAGACACCATTGCCAATTGGGCTGTGGCCTGGGACATGAAATATACTCCTGACAAATGTGGTGTATTCATGTGGGCAGCAAAACTGTTAGAACCATTATAAACTCGGATGTACAGAATTAAAATCTGTTACCAAAGAGAAGGATCTTGATGTGGTAATCCAATCTAACCTTTCATTTTGGTCAAATTGTTCTACAGCAGTGGCAAAGGCTCAAAAAGGTTTAGACTGTATCAAACAAATGTTATCAGCAGATGTAATGAAGTCATGTTGCCCCTGCATAGATCCCTGGCCAGACCCCATTTGGATTATTGCTCCCAGTTTTGCTCACCATATCTGAAAGGGGACATACAGCATGTTGAAAAAGTGCAGAGATGCTTTAAAAAAAAATCATTCATAGATGTGACAGCCTACACTGTAAAGCCAGACTGACACAAATGGGATTGTAGAGTCCAGAAATAAAATGTTTACGGGGAGACCAAATTGTTCTTTACAATCTGATTAAAAATGAGGAACTAATGTTTGACCACAGTTCTGTTTTAAGGATATTGAGCACACCAAAATTCATAATGAACAGTTACTGAGGAAATCCTACAGAGCCAACAAAGAGGATTCTTTTATACATGGAGTTGTGAAGTATTGGAATAGTTTGCAACAGTCTATTGTGGATTCATCAAATGTACACAGCTTTAAAAGTAGCTTGATGTGGTAATGGACACATGGGAATACAAGTGCATGTCCAGAGTACAGTGGTGGGTGGGTGGGGGGACTTGAAGTGCCCTTTGTGCACTTCCGTCTTACTACCTAAGTACCTAAGGAATATTTAAAAGGTTAAGGTTATATGAAGTGTTCACTTTGTCCAGAGAACATCCCATAAATAGTAGCAATATCAAAGAGGAGAATCAAGAATTAGATGGAGTAAGAATTACAATAACTAAAAAATAACTAAATAAGTAATTACATAAAAAGAAGAGCGATGTCTGTTTACACCACTGTAGCTGTTCCGTGGCTCAGAAACATTGACACTCTTGAATGCTTGTATGTTTAAATTTCAAGAGAGGCCTTGGAAATCCAAAAGAGAACACATGTTAAGCCCAAAATTTTAGGAAGACGCATCAAGCCTACATATAGTAGACATGCATTATACAGTATATATTTTCAATGCTCATATGCCTCATTGTGTACAGATCAGAGTAGCAAACATCTTCACTATTCATTTCTATGATATTAAAGCATACTTAGCATTCTCAAGAACACAACATTTATGAGAAAAATATTGTCCAATCAAATGTAAATGTGCTGTAAGGTGTCTAATAACAATGTGAGGTTAAGGCCACAATTAACATAATCAACTGCCAAGCCACAACATCAATCCAGCCATACAATAATTGATTTTACTTGTCAACAGATTCCAGCTAGTCAGAAATAGGCACTAACATGATCCCGTGTTAAAAAAAAAAAAAAAGACTAAATGGTCAGATCCACTGTCAATCAATTATCAAGCCCAAATGTATATCTAATAATTTATTTGCATGTCAAACCAATATAAAGATTGCAGATTTTAAGTTTAGAATCTAATTTGGATGCTTCTAATAACCAGTGCTTTTATTGCAATAAGATTTAACGGGCTCATATTAAGGGAGGTGCCCTCACAGTTATAATACCGTGTTATCATATTGCAAAGGAGAAAGTGAACCAAGAAAAAAGGGAGAACTGGAAAAACATAAAAAGAAAGTGTGTCCGGATCCATAGGTAATAAAATATAGGAAAGAAAGAGCATAACTGGCATCTAAAATTATATAGGATGAGAGTTAGGAGAGAAAAAATAAATATTACTTTCCCCACAAGATATTCTGCTGGTTTGTAGGTCAGCCAACATCCACAGAAAAAATAGCAGAGGAAAAGAAATGAAATAAAATACCTGTGCTTGAGCACCAGTGTGTGATATGGCAGAGCAATCACTGATGTACTGATATTATGAGCAAAGCATTTAAGTAGTGATGAGAGGGGAAAAAAATCTGTGCATGGCAGGCCGGAACACTGGTGCCCTCTGTATTCCAAGGCTCCAAGTACCTCAGTCTTTCTGTATCAGTGACAGAGGTTAGCAGCTTTAGAGTGAGTGCTCCACAGCAAGTATTATCTTTGTAATTTTTCTTGTTCTTTCAGTTAAAACTGAAATAACTCCAGTGGGCAGGTGCTACCTGGATTCCATTTAAAACAGAGAATTCAGTGCACCCCCTCCACCCCCATGGCAAATCCTTCAAATATAACATTCTTTCTGCCTGACTCCAAGGTGGGCACCACTCACACCTGTGCACTTTTGTTGTACTGACTTTTTACTATGGATTTTTTTAGTGAGAAATAAAGCATTTTTACATCATCAATTGGCATCTATCCTTTTGCTTTTCAGTCAGCTACAGAGTGAGAACTATAGCTTCTTTTGTTACCATATTGTCTTCTTTTTTGGCTTACTGTACCCCATATAGCCTTGTAGCAGCTATCATAACTGCTTCTTGTTGAGCTGTTAAAGGTCAGCTGATAATCTATCACCACCAGGGCTTTGCCAGAAGTAAGTGAACCTAACGCCGGTTCAGTATCTTCTCTAGTGACACAGGATTCCAGTGAGTTAGAGACTGGTTCTAAGAGACAAGAGATCGGCAAGGAGGACAAGAAGGACTGATAGTGAACTGGGTCTTGAGGGCCTCTGGTGGAGGAAAGGGAGGCATAGAAGCCCCCTCATCACCCCATGAATTCCTGCAGAGGTGGTATGGAATGCCTGGGAGCCATTGCATGGGGCAGCAATGAAACACTTTGCCTGTTTGCTCAGGTGGTAGGAGAGCAGCTTTCCCAACCCCCTTCACAGTACTGGTGTTTTGTGTGGGTGAGAGAAAGTTTGGCGCTTTGGCATGTGAGGTTATTGAGTTAGTCTACAGCTCACCATCTCCACCAAAAGAGTGATCAGGAGGGGCATATGGTGTGGCTGATTTGTAGATAGTTTCCTTAGCCTGTAAGGATTGTTGTAGCAGTTTAGTTACACCCATCTAGCCTTACACCATGAGGAGGTGTATTATGTAATTAAGCCCCAAAGGGTGGTTTTAAATGCCTCCCATAATGTGGCAATTGATGTATCCCTGATGACTTCAGGTGGAAAAACTCAGCAGCCTCTGAAGGCAGCCAGTGGACGAGCTGCATCTCTCAGCAGTAAAGGGTCAAGATGCCAGGAAGAGGAGCAGGGGAGCTCAGGGCCCCATAACAGAGAGGAGGAGTAATGGGTCATGGCCAGACTTGTACTTAGAGCAATGGCAGAGGAGAGAGAAGTCTGAAAATCTAAGGAAGGCCAGCAAGTCGAGCTGACTAGAAGGTCCATGCATGGTTGAGAAGCAGGTGTAATCCTGCTCGCTAGGGTGCAACTTCCTCCAAAAGTCAATTAAGCAAACTCGGATGTAAAGGCTTGTAGGGCAGATACTACCTTGGGATGGTGCTCTTTGCCTCCGGTTGATCTGGTCATCACAGACTGCAAGGTGAGATAGAAATCCCCACCAAGTAGGAGAGGGGAGGTGTCTGAGTTAAACTCAGCAATGGTCTGCCCTACAGTGTGGACAATTTTGGATAGTCATTCCTTAGGACAATTGGGCCCATAGGTGTGGATATGCATGTGAGCAACCATCAGCATCCATCTGAATCTGTATACTGATCCAGGAGGGACCAGTGAAGAAACTTTTTTATCTGGATGGAACTTCTCTCTTGGCCGATGTGCCACAGCTGTGTACTTCGAACATGACCCATTTCTTGCACAGTTTCCATGTTTCTAGGTGGATGAGCTCAGTTTTCTGGAGAAAAGTGACTCATACACACAGGTGCTTGAGGCTGGCCAGTACTCATTTATGTTTAATGGGGTAGTTTGGACCTCTGATATTGCAGATGGTCTATGTTATATCAGCCATATTATGCTGATAGGGTTAAATGCATGAGTTGGAGATCATACCTGGGCTAATAAAGAAATCAGGAATCTAGGTAAGTCCACCTCCCCAAGCAATTTGACCACTGGGTATTGAGCTCAGGAGAGGTGCAGGAGTAACCAGCATGAGGTACAGTGTAACAATATAAAATACTAAACGGGTGCATAACAGTACTGAGAAACTATATGCAGAACTAGATTAATAAGCAAATGTACAATACAGAACTAGGATACATTAGAGATTTTGTGGAGCAAATTACAAATGGTGACCAGAGTCAATACTAAGCTCAAGGTCTGTCATACATCCACTTATGGGATCTAGCCTCAACTGTACGGGAGGTACAGCCGGGACAACCTCCTGTCCCCACCAACAATATAATTCATAGTACAGAGAATATTTCAACACCACAAACAACTTGAACACTGCCATATTCAAACAAGCATTTGTCAATGCTGAATGTTTGCTTGCTGGTATTAGCATTGGAAATGCAGGAGTTAGACAGATGCAGAGAAGGAATGGCAGTGAAGCATTGAACTTCCCAGCCAACCCACCTCCACCCAGCAGAGATGGACAGGCATTGGGGTATGCATTTGGGTTGTCACCTATAATGTTCATGCCATTTCACCTCACCCTATCCTGCAGACACTGGCAAGTGTTGAGGGTGTGTCTTGGTGTGTTGAGCTTTAGTCACCCCACTTCATAAGGACATATGCTGAAATGGGTGCAAAATAGAATGGAGTGAACTCTGGGGCCGAAGAGTCCAAGGCACAGCTTGATACCTGTCAGTGGCTCCAGGGTGGAGGGTGGGGTGGGGTTGGAATGGCATGAGCATTATAGTCTGCAATCAAAAAGCACATTCCTGATGCATGTCAGTCTGTACAGGATGGGACGTTATGGTTAGAAACCATAACATCCTAGGCATTTGCTGGTACTTGCAGTACAAATGTTCAACATGGCCAGTTTGTGGCCGCACCTCAAAAGCATTTGGGACCTCTTCTCATGAACAGTGGCAGTGTGAATTTGGCAATTTGTCCCAAAATTTGAGTTTCCACAGCAACCGTGCCATTGTGTACCAGATGTATGAAAACAAAGATCATGCAGGATGTGAAGAATGACAGCTGTACCATTCATAGGGAGGTGTGAAGAGATGGCAGTGTTGAAAATCTGTAGTAGAAATATTAAAAATGCTGAATCTTCCTAGGGTACATGGAAAGTGTGCAACGCATGCGAGTAACAGTCATTTGGTGGAATTATTTCACCAAATTTTCAACACAGGTATTTTGTGACTTCTGCTCATGAACACTGTCTCTATGATTTTCTTTTTTTTTTTTATTAACCTCTATTAAGGTTTTATTGTTTCCAACAAGATAACGTACATACATGCATCCCAGGATACACACCCAGTCCCACATCCCTAAACTGGATATGGAAACTATATATAACCCCCCAAACTATATACAGTCACAGTTAAATTTTATTATCCCCAAACATTTTACTCCATTCCTCTTAAAGTAACCTTCAAATCCATTCTTTCGAGTTCGGTATTAGTCTAGCCTTAACCATAGTCTGACTTACTATATAGGGTTGTCACTCCTAACCATAGGTGTACCTATTCTGGACTATCCTTGAATAACTGTGTCCCTAGGAAGGAGAGAGAATCCCATGTGCCCAACCAAATAAAAGCATATCTTCTGACCTAGGCAAACAAGTTTATGTGACAGTATCTCTGATTTTCTTAATCTGTCCCAAACATTGATTTCCCACAGCAACCATGGTATTCTGCACCAGATGTGTAAATGTATATTTCGGGCAGGATGTGAAAAATGACAGCTGTACTGTTCATAAGGAGGTCTGAAAAAATGCCAATGTCGAAAATCTGGAGTGAAAATACTACAAATTTGCAGTTATGAGGGTGCATGGAAACTGCACAACACACGCTTGTAACATAGTAATTGTATGGACATTTGTCACCAGATTTTCAACATGGGCATTTTAGGACCTCTGCTCATGAACAGTCACTGATTTTACATATGAACATGTAAATCTGCCAGCAGAACACACCAATCGGTCTGTGTAAGTCTGCATCAGTGTGCAGCTAGCAACCTAGATTGCAGCTGCCCCAGCCTCCTTCCCCTCCTCAGTTTCTTCCTTGCTTGCCTCAGCCCCCTGACTCTTCCTCTTGCTTTATCCCACTCCCCCTTAAAGCTATTGAGTGCTCTGCATGTTTCCACACCCTCTGGCAGCACATTCCAACAAGACACCACCCTCCCAGAGAAGTAGTGCCTCCTCATTTCCCTCTTGAAACATCCCCCTTCCAACCTTAGTCCACGCCCCCTCATCTCTCTTCCACTCCTCAGTTTAAACACCCTCTCAATGCTAGGTTTATTTATCCCTCAGGCATTTAAATGCTTCAATCATATTCCCCATCCCTCCTCTGCTCCAGTGTGTACATGTTCAGCTTCTTCAGCCTAACTTCATATTCCTTTCCTTCCATCCCCTTTAACATTTTTGTTGCCCTCCTTTGCACCCCCTCCAGTAATTTTATCTCTCCTCAGGTATGGCCTCCAGTATTGCACATGATACTCTAAGTGTGGTCTGACCAATGATCTGTAGAGAGGTAGGATCACATCCCTGTGTCTGGATGAGAACAGCCTTGCAATGCACCCAGCATCCTGTTTGCCTTCACTGCTGCTTTCCTGCACTGGACCGAATTGTTCAAGCTCCCATGCTACCAACACCCCTAGGTCCTTCTCCTTCTCTGTGATCCCCAACCAATAGTCCCTCTTCTGGTTCTTAGCCCTGAAGTGCATCACCTTACACTTCTTTGCAGTGAATCCTAGCTGTCACTCCACTGCCCATGTATCTAGTTTGGCTAGGTCCCCCTGCTTTTTTCCATCCATCCTCTTTGTCCACCACCGGCCCCAGTTTGGTATAATGTGCGAACAGACTAACCATGTTCCCCACTCTGTGTGCTGTATCAGAGATAAAGAGCCAAAATAGCACCAGGCCAAACACTGTGCCCTGCGGCACCCCGCTTGTCACTGCTCTGAGTGCCGAGAGCTACTCCACCATCACCACCCTCCTCTGCACCCTCCCCTGTAACCAGTTCTCTATCCATTTAGTCAGACCACCTTCCACCCATACCTGTCCTTCTCTTCACTCTTCTCCTCCTTGGCCTGTGACCCTCCTCCCGGCAGTCTGCACCCTTTCTCCTTCTTATTCTTACCTAGAGGGGGTGCCTTCTGTATTACACTCAGACCACTCTGCCCACCCCTTTCCAGGGTTACTATGCCTCTGCCTTTACCTATATCTAGGGTGGTAAGCTCATTAGGTTCCCCTGTCTGGACCGGTCTACCAACCTCAGTCTTTTGGCCACCCCCCCACTAGATTAAATCCACCCTAGTAGAGATTTACCCCTCTAATCCTGCCCTTTTTTTGTACATATTTTCTACCCGGGCTATGGTTGGCTTGATCATCCCGACCAACCCCCCTAGCCCTGTCCCGACATCGGGCTGACCTGCTCATCTCCACGGATTATCCCTCATAGCGGGGTAGTGAGGAGCTTCCCAGCTCAACCCACCAGAGCAGGATCCAATTGAGAAGGTGCCATTCGGGGTGGGCAGAGGGGTTGGAAGCTCATACTGCATGAAAGTAGCCCATTTTCCACTTTTCACCCCTTTGCGGAGTGCAGGCGTGCAATGACGCTTAGGCGCAGCATGCCAACATCCACCACACACCACCCACTTTATTATACCACTCTAGTAGCACCCCTGGTCATCACCAGGGGCTGCTACAGAGCGGGTCCCTGAATCCCACCGGGATAGGAAGGAGAGCAGTCCTCCGGACCTCAATCCTGTCCCTCCCCTGCTGACCCCTGGAGGCCCAGGCTCGTGTCTGAACCCAGGTCACCAACATGGTGTGAGATGTGGTGTCCAGTCCCTCAACCCTCAGTGCCAGTGGGCCAGGAGCAATGCTGCCTTTAATACTCCCCTCCCCTTCCTGCCCCAGTGTACCCTGTCCCCCGTGTACAAGTCATTATTCCCCCTAGATCCTACCCCAGTTAGTCACTAACCCATAATGTCTGGTATGGCACCAATCCCTCAGCCACTCATTGAACTCCTCAAGCCTACCCTTCCTCCCCATGCTTTCATATGCTACTGGCAGTACCTCCAGGAATGCCACCGACTTCCCCACCCACACACTGCCTGCCCAACTACTCAAACCTTCCCTCACTACTTCCACAGTGCTCCCCGCCAAGTCATTTGTACCCACGTGCAACAGTAAATGAGGTTTCTGCCTCCCCTCACTGCACGCTTAAGCAGTGCTTACCCTGCTCCTCCTGTAGTCAACCTGGGGATAGCTTCAACTCAAATACGGCTGTGCTTTTTCCCCTTTTCTGCCCCATCTCACCCACTTCAGTATAGAATCCCCCAGGACAAGTACCCCCCTGTCCCTCACACCCTTTCCCTTATAATACCCCTTCCACCACCCCAGTATTCGTTCTTCCCTGCCCTTACCATCACCAGCTGCACTCTCTGATTTCTTCATCTGTACCCCCTACTACCACCTCACCCCTTTTCTCTGCCTTATTCCTCCCATCCTCCTTGAACTCCTTCCCAGCCTACTTCCTACTGGGTTTCCCATGTCAACCTGCCCTCCTCCACTTGCTGATTTCCAACCCCTCCTATCCAGCTTGTTGTCAATTTAGAGCCCCATTCCCTTCTACCCCAATAGTGATGCCCCTCATTATTCCCCTTCCTGTTGCCATCTCTCCTCCAGTCACCACCCCTCCTTCCTTATAGCCTCCCTTCTCCCATTCGCTACTCGCTATCTCTTCCCCTAACTGTGCCACATCCCTCTCTGCCCTGCTTGTCCTCCCCGTCAGTATGTTCCTGCTCCCCCTCTCCCATAGCTTGGGTTTGAAACTATTCCTAGTCGATACCCTCCTACATCTCTTCCCCTATTGGTTCCCCCCTCCTACTTGTTCCCTCCATCCACCCCTGGTCCCTGCCTACCGCAGCCATCTGCTTTCTCCCCCTGGTACTCTAGTGGTCTCTCCCCCCATCAGGAGGCCCCCTTACCTCAGTCCCACCCCTTCTCCTGTCTTTTCTGTTAGTGCCTCTGATACTGGGGTCAGTTTCACTCCCCTAGTTGTTCTTCCTCCATCTCCCTTTGCCATCCCTATTCCCCCAGGATGCCTACCATACTCATCTGCCCTGCCATGAACTCCTCCTAACCTCCACAGTTCCTCCTCAAACCAGACAGTCATCTACAGACCATACACCCCCCATCCTCCAGGCCCAGTCCAGGATCATGGCAGACCTGCACCCTGTACACCCCACTACCCTTCCAAAGATGCCCGCCCTATTGACATGTGGCATCTGCCCCATTTTGGCTCCTATCTTATGTTACAGGCTCTTACACCCAGGTTCTGTACCCTATTACAACTGTTAGGACCCTATTTACTCAATTTCCTATACCCCCCCACACTAGTCCCTCTACTGACCCCTTGCCAACCGGGTTAATTCAGTCTCAAATCTCACCCATTAGATACTGTATTACTGTAGCAATCCTAAAGCCTCCTTGTCTGTTTTTCACCCCTCAGCTACCATACTTTTTGTTCTCAGCTCCCATATAGTTTCACTTAGCCAGTTAGAAATCCTATTGCACTCCAAGTATTACTCAGCTTAGTTAGAAATAAACAGAACAAATAAATATGTATTATTACAGCAGTCATAACAGTGTAGCTCAGTTAGAGAAATGAACAGAACAACTAATTAAAAGGCTTGCCCGTTGTTTGGAGGCTAAGCAGCCAGCCACTCCCACTTCCTGAGCTATATAAGCAATTCCTCTAAGCCTCACTGTGAAGCATTTTTTTCTTTGCAGCCAAAGGCTCTGTCGGTTTGTCCCCTGAGCAGCTTGGACCTCCCTGGCTGGGGCCTGCCCCCCCCTTTGCTACTCCTTGTCTCTGTGGGGCTTCTGTGTTTATTTTCCTACTTCTGGTTTGTATTTTGCCTTCAGCTGTATGTGCTTCCTTCCTTTTTGGGGGGGGCTTGTTTCTAAGCTCCTAGCATACTGCTACTTGGAGCTCCTGCTACTGCTTTCAGTTACCTACAACTGTAGCCACTGTTGCTGTTTGATTACTATTGTAACCAGTGCCTGTGTTTTCACTGTGCTCACCATGCTCAAACTACTGCAATGCAGCTGCAATCCATTATCTGTGTTTCAGCTCAGCCATAGCTGCTTCATGCTGCATACTCAGTTCTTTTCACCTGACAGTTTACTCAGACCCTACTTGTACTTCTCATTTTACTTGCAGCTTCACTGCACTGCTTGGCTACTCCTGCTTTCAAGCATTGTCTCCCTGTTTTCTTGCACTTCTAACTCTGCGGTCAGCCAGCTAGCTCCTGCTGAGGCTGTTAATATAGCTTGATATTAAAATTGCCTGCTGCCGAAAATCCTCAGCGTTTTGTCACCTGGATTTGGCTATTCATGTTTGGCTGGCTTGCCCCAATTCAGTGTACTTTAATTGCTATACATTACATTATACGGCTCACCTATTACTACTATGGCTTATTGACCTATATGCTGGTCCACCTTTGGTTCACATAACCGTTGTAATTTGCTTACACAAACCATTGCTTCATGCCTGCTGCCATCCCTGCTTCAGCCTCTGGGATTCTGCTGCACTCAATCTGCATTCGACCTTGCAAGGTCTCAGCACTCAATGCTCATTACGATATCAGCATGCCGTGCTCATTCAGCTCACCAGCTTTTCAGCTCTCAATTTCTGGGGCATGCAAGCCATCCTATTTTGGTGCAGGGTTCCTGCAGCCGAAGGTCTCGCTCTGCATTTAGTCTGCATCTTGAGCGTGTCCAACTTGGGGTGGGATCCTTCTCACCTGGACCATAGCTAGGAATGTCCTCACCCTGGGCTTGGCTTTAGCTGCCTGCTACCTGACAGCAGCTCCTGCTGTGGAATTTAAGACTAGCAGTGAAGGGTGGTTACGACGAGCTCTTTTGGCTCTAGTGTTCCACTATAACAGTTAGCCATTGACTTTAGTGGTTTTTCTAGTGAGGCACCTTCACCGCATTCTCCGATGACTGCCTCTGGTTCACTTGGTATGATTTAGGGCAGCTAGGCCAGGTGAGTGCCTCGGCAGTTGTTGCTCTCCTCCTGCACCTTGGAGGCACGTATTGTTGTAGAGGTTTCCGCAACCTTCCACGGCATTCCCGCTAGAGGGTTTGGTGACAGCCTTCCTCCAAATTGGAATATTTTCCACCTCCCTTAATTGGGTTTTCCAAATAGCAACTGCAGAGTGGTCACTAATTAAACTATCCCAAGCCTGGAGGAAGGTGACTAGGCCTTGGATCCCCAGAGATTTCCTCCTCCATAGGTTGTTTTCCTCTCCTCCATTGCCTCAGGTCATAATACTTAGCATAGTTTCTCCTAGTTTCTTTAGGTAGGTTCCGCTGTTGGATGGAGGTGGAGGATGTCTACCATTCCCTGTCTCCTTAGAGGATCCCTACTCTCAGCGCAAACCATCAGTATCATGCTACGCAAACTTGAGCAGTCATTATGTTATCCAACTGAACATCTCATTACATCAGCAAACTGCCTATACTTCTCTAGTACTACATTACAGTTACTGCTCCTATGTCAGTTACTGCTTGCTCATATGCTTCATGTTGCCTCCTTTTGGGGATGATACTACATTTTTGGGGGATTCCTAAGGTACCTTTAGTAACAGGAACTGTCCCATTGCACCTTTAGGGGTGGAACCCTCTCCGAGGTTTCCTTGCCTTCGTACCCCTATAGGGTGGTAATTCCTCTGGAATAGAGTGTAAATGGCCAAAACCAAACTATTACAGTTGCACAAGCATAACAGTATACTGGCTATGTAGGTCAGTGAATTGAAAGGCTTGCCTGTAGTTCAGTGGCCAAGCAGCCAGCCTCTCCCACTTCCTGAGCTATATAAGCAGTTCCTCTAAGCCTCACTGTAAAGCATTTTTTCTTTGCCCCACCATCCTCCCCTCCTCCTCCTCCAGCGGCAGCACTCTCTCCTTAGGAAAATTCCTAAGGTACCTTTAGCAATGGGAACCATCCCATTGCACCTCTGGGGTGGAAGCCTCTCTGAGGGTTCCTTGCCTTCGTACACCTACAGGGTGGTAATTCCTCTGGAATAGAGTGCGAATGGCCAAAACCAAACTATCACAGTTGCACAAGCATAACACTATACTTGCTGCATAGGTCAGTGAAATCTGTATTATTACAGCAATCCTAAAAGTATCCAGTCATTGCTTTGTCTCTACTTCAGAGACGCTGCTGTAATAGAGGATCCTGGGCAGGAGAGTGGGTAACTCTAAAGTCCCGGCAGAGCTCCATTGAGCTTGCTTACTCCCCCTCTCTCACTCGCTTGTTTTATTTCTCCTGACACTGCAGGCTGCCCCTTTGAACTGGGCTCCTGCTTGTGTTGGCGTCATCTTCTGCCCACAAAGAAATCTGCAGCAGTCCCAATAGAGCTCCATTAAGCTCACTCACTAGCCCTCTCTCACTCGCTTGTTCTGTTTCTCCTGTAGCTGTAGGCTGCCCTTTTGTACTGGGCTCCTGCCTGCATTCTGCCCATAAAGAAATCTGCAGCAGTCCCGATAAAGCTCCATTGAGCTTGCTCCTCCCCTCTCACTTGGTCATTCTATTTCTCTTGCTGCTGCAGGCTGCCCTTTGAACTGGGCCCTGCTTGCATTGATGCCTTTTCTGCCCACAAAGAAATCCACAACAGTTTCAGCAGAACTCCGTTGAGCTTGCTCATTCCCCTCCCTCACTTGCTCGTTCTGTTTCTCCCAGCGCTCAGGCTGCCTTTATGTACTAGGCTTCTGCCTGCATTGCCACCTTTTTCTGCCCACAAAGAAATCTACAGCAGTCCTGACAGAGCTTAGTTGAGCTCTCACTCCCCCCCTCACTTGCTTGATCTTAATCTGTCCCAAACACTGATTTCCCAAATCAAGTGCGCTATTCTGCACCGGAAGTGTGATCACACATTTTGGCCAGGATGTGAAACATGACAGCTGTACTGTTCATAAGGAGGTGTGAAAAAGTGCCAGTGTTGAAAATCTGGAGTGAAAATATTACAGACTTGTGAAGTTACAAAAGTGCATGGAAACTGCACAACGCATGCATGTAACACAATCATTTTATGGACTTTCATCACAAAATTTTTAACACAGGCATTTTAGGACCTCTGCTCATGAACAGTGTCACTGTGATTTTCTTAATGTGTCCCAAATACTGATTTCCCACAGCGACCATGCTATTCTGTGCTGGAAGTGCGAAAACACATTTTGGCCAGGATGTGAAAAATGACAGCTCTACTGTTCACAAGGAGGTGTGGAAAAATTCCAATGTTGAAAATCTGGACTGAAAATATTGCAAATTTGTGAAGTTACAGAGCTTCATAGCAACTTCGCAATGCCGTTCATAAAACAGTCATTTTTAATTTTTCCACCAAATTTGCAACAGACTTTTTGAGAGACCACCTCATGAACACTGACACTGTCATTTCATTAATCAGTCCTGAAAGGTGATTCCACGTAGAGACCACAAAATCACCTTTTGGGACTGAATAACGCCATGACAGTGGCTCAATTCACGAGGGGGGTCCCAATAACCCCATGTTGAAAATTTGGTGCCAAAATTCCCAAAAATACCTGAGATGCACCAAAATTGAAAAATCCCTATATGTACCATTATACAGCTTACCTGCATTTCTTCAGTTTGCGGTTCTCTTTGAAGAGTGCAGACGTGTTCCCGGTCCACCAAAGATCGTCGAGCTGGGCTCCAGAGGTAAGTATGGGGTGAGAGGAGGGGTGTGGGGAGGCAGGGTGTGCAGAGGGTGGGTGCGGGTTGGAGGCAGGGCCACGGACTCGACAAGGGACCATTTTCTGGTTTACAGGGTTAAAAAACATTGCAGGACTATTTTTTTTCAGGGACATTTGGCACACTGGGGTGAGCTCCCAGCATGCCATCTTAGTGGTTTTGGGAGGGTTGTAGCAGTGAGGTTGGGCACCTTGACACACACTGAGGGAGGAGAGCTCAGTGGGATTGGCCCCCCTCGGCAGACAACAAATTGGGAGGGAGACATTATACCGACAAGGAGTGGGCTACCCATCAGCAAATTCAACTGGGAAGGGGGACTGAAGCTGATGGAGATTGGGTGTCCGTAGGCAAAGAAAGAGGGAGGCATGATGCCGAGAGGAATTGGGCACCCCTCAGCATACAGCAGAAACTTGGGTGTGGGGATATGCTGATGGGGACTGGGCTCCTGTCAGTAAACCAGGTCGAGGCATGCAAGGTACTGCCATGCAATGATGGTCACTCCCTCATTGCTGCAGAATGGCTGACACTGCAATGATGAGGAGCCCCTGATTGCAGTGGCCAAAACATTTCAAGGTGGTGGCATGCTGGCTGAACTAGTGTCAGCAGCAGGTGCCACTGCATTGGGAAAGCAGGCCAAGCCTCTGAAAGCACCAGGAGCATTGGCCACAACAGTGCCACACCTCCACAACCTGCTTCTGCAGCAAGCTGCTGCAACATGTTTCTTGCACATGTGCTCAAGCAAACATAAAGGGTCAGAAATCATTATCCACTCTTGGATTGGGAAGTGGGATAGTTGTATCACTTGGAGGTAAAACTCCATATTCTCTGTCCAAATAAGGGAATGAGGGGGATGGACAGAACTTCTCAGAAGAGGGAGGACATAGTAGTCAGGAAGTGAGCTGTTCAGAAGCACAGGTGTGGTGGAGGGTGGGCTTGATTGGAGGGAGATGTAGAACCCTATCTTTGCCCACAAGCCATGCTCTTTGGTCAGTCAGTCAGCCTAGTAGTCCAGACATTGTAGGGGGAATAGGTGGGTGAAGAAGACATGATATATCTAGTACAGGACAGCCAGAGAGCCCAGACACCCAGTCAAGGTATAAGAGAGGAAGATATGAGGATCCTCCCACTCGCTGCCAGATATATTTCAAGCCCCAGAGGGAGGACCTCAACCACTTCATAAGGTTTTATTGTGTCTGCCCCAGATTCTGGACTGTCGATCAGGTATCAGTAGATAGACTGAGCCTGATAGGACAGACTGCAACTAGTGGGGAAAGAGGCACAGTGTGGTACTTATCAAACCCATAGCAAAACCTATTGCAGGCTCTTGATCACTCACACCTCCCCACCTACTGACCCTTTATAAAATACTGACCATATGATGGAGGAGAAATATAGGATGAGATGGACCTCTGGGCCCAGCCCTAGGCTTAATTTCCAGCATCTGGAATGGTCACAGGGCATTGGGATAGGCAGTAAGCTGGGAGGGAAGTATATGAAAACCAAGGCATGAGTGCCCAGTATTGATCCTACCTTTAAGTCTCAACTAGACTCACTGGTCCTCTCAGAGGATCACAAAAGAAATTATATGGACTCCTGCCCATAAATTATATTTTAAGAAGGCAGTATAGTGCAGTGGTTTAAGGTTCTGAGCTACAAACCTGGAGACCAGGATTTGAATCCCACAGCCCCCATTTGCATACTGTGTGACCCTGAGCAAGTCATTTAACTTTCTTGTGCTCCCAGATCACACCTGTAAACAAGCTTCTAGCTTAATGTCTCTCCTGGTTAAAAATATATATATTATAGGGTGATCACGCCCCAATATTTAGGTTGTGAAGCCACTTCTATGTTAAACTCAAAATTTTGTGGGTTAATAACTTTGGACCCATTCAATGGATCTGCATGAAATTTGGTATGATTGGTGTGGCATGGTAGATCTCTTGATCTACCAAATTTCATTTCAGTCAGACTTATGGTCTTTGCACACCAAAATGCTGAAAAATTACTTTGCCAGTTACGTGGGCAGTTTGGGGATTTTGTCTGTGGTGCTGTGTGGCCATCATATGGCATGCCACTCTGTGAGTTGGCTCATCTGAAAGAGCTTTGGTCAATGAACATGTCACTTTGTTTGTTTGAAAAAATATTAATCCATTCAAAAGTGATTGCAGTTTTAAATTCCCATTATAAATCAATGGGAACATTTATATGGTTATTTTGCGAATTAAGAATGGGGTTTTGGACATCTGGTCCCTCCTCACGATCAAAGAATTTGCAGGCTTGCAGTCAAAGAATCTTTGACCCCGAGAATTCTTTGATCATGAAGGCTGCCATCTTGTTTTAAGTTTCTGGTCAAAAATACTCAAATATCTCCGCTTAGGAGTGACTCCTGAAGTAAAACTTGGATGGGTTTTGCTCAGGGGGCTTCGCTCTATCGAGTCATGGCTTTGGTTTCTTTCAAAATAGTCAAAAAATAGTTTCATACATTTTTTTCTGTGATCATGGCGCACTAATGATCTTTGATCGTGAGCCTGCAAATTCATTGATTGAGAGATTCTTTGACCGCGATCTTTGATCGCGAGCATGGGACAAGATGGGCAGTTGAAAAACACAAATTTCTCAGCTCAGGGGTGGGTTATGAAAACAAATAATGGTGGGTTTTGCTCAGGGGGCTTCTTTTTATCAAACCATGCCAGTGGTTTCATGTATATCTGTCTAAAGTTACCATTACTATGTCACAAGACATCACATGGTTGGAGCACGGGGCCCACCACCGCATTCCATTCACTATTTATAGTCCTCTTTCTCAAAAAGAAAGGATATTCATGGCAAAAAACGTAGTTTAATGCATCAGTTAGGGTTGTTCCACAGCGACAAAAGTGAGGAAATTTGAGTGTTACGGTTGAAGCCCCTTTCCTCCCACCCACCCAACTGGCATCGGGGTGTGCATTGGGGTCATAGGCCTTAATCTCACCCCATCACATGTTGTAAACAAGCTGAGGTACAGGAGAATGGGGTGAGAGTTGGGACTGATGACCCCAAAGCACACCCGATGCTGGTTAAAGGGTGGGCTTGGGAGGTGCAGTAAGAACTTTCAGCCGCAACACCCATTGCCTCACTTTTATCACTGTGGAACAACTAACTATCCATTAAATAGTTTTGCTATGAATTTCCTTTCTTTGAAAAGAAGACTCTATAAATAGTGAATGGAAATGATGGTGAACCATCTTCATTTTCGATGTCTTGTGACATAATAATATTAAACTGTCTGCAAACATGAGTGCTAATGGTTATGCACATGGTGATGCAAACGTAAATGGTAAAGCAAATGTTAATAGAAACACAAGTGCAAAGTGAAGCCAAAGCAAACAGTGATGCAAATGGAGATGCAAGAGCATACGGAAACGTAACTGGTACCATGCACAGTCATGGTACTGCTATTGTAAATGCAAATGTTAGCTGTTACAGCAACAATAACACCAAAGGGAATAGAAACGGAAATGCAAGCGCATACGGAAATGCAAAGCATTACGTGCACGGTCATGGAACCACAATTGCAAATGTAAATGGTAACAGTAACAGCAAAAATAATGCCAAGGGAATCAGAAATGGAAAGGCAAACACAAGTGCGTACAGAAATGAAAACCATAACGTGCATGGTCACGGTACCACAATTGGAAATTTAAATAGTAATGGTAA